>CABHPQ010153611.1:0-48451 GCA_902168405.1 Peromyscus aztecus | reverse complement strand
TAATGTTTTGCTTTTTAGTTTAAGCTCAGTGGTTCTCAGTAAAAGCTAATGTAGCAACAAGAATTGGGGACAGGCAAAATGATGGCAGGCATCACTTTGCAACCAGTTTTCTATATAGAAGGGCGGTATTCTCTGTTAAGAAAGGAAGAGCTCATTCTTCAGTAAGTATACTCACTTCGTGAGCTAGGCTCACGTCCACTTTAAAGTATCAAAAATACTTTATTTCTTTAATCTATGAGTCTGATAGTCATTTTCCTTCCTCAAGTCTCTTTAGTACAATCATAATGCAAAATGGAGAGCTACTACCAAAAAAAGAAAGAATAAAACAAAACAACAAACAACATCCATCTTTTACCAGTTATCATTTTCGCCATTTTAATTACATGTGAGGTTTGTTTACTGTGTCTGTGTGCTTCTCCTTCCCACTATCCTAAGTCATAATTCAAACACCAGTTTGGTCTTCCTGAATAAGAACAATAATACAGAAATCTTTGCAGGAAATGGAAAGGGAGAAAATCACCAATAGTATTTTCTAATATTCCATGTTCACACTTTATTTGCTTAATCGGCTTTTCTCTGTAGTTCCTGAACTTCAATAAAAGAAATAGAAATTGATTTAGGAAGAAGAGTAACAAGATAAGAAAACATTTCCTGGGGAATGTTTGTGGGGCACAAGACAAAAAGAAATGCTTTTAACTTTCCAGGTGGTGGTGGCACATACCTTTAATGCCAGCACTTGGGAGGCAGAGGCAGGAGGATCTCCAAAAGTTCAAGGACAGCCTGATCTACAAAGTAAGTTCAGGGACAGCCAGGGTGTTACACAGAGAAACCTTTTCTGAAAAAAAAACTAAAAAGAAGAAAAAAAAGAAAGCATTTTTTTTTTTACCTAAAAACTGTAATTCAATCTTTTGAGTCTTAGATTATACTAAATTACATTAGTTTTGATAGATAGGAACAACAACAATATGCTTACGACATTTCATCTCTGTGCTGCTTATTTTGAGTTCTCCAGAGACAACTTTGTTTCCCAGCGCACTCCCTTAGTCTAGATGATCAAAGCAATTACTTCCTTCTGCACCTCAGGTTAATAGTATAGATTGTTCTATCATCCTGGAGAGGATCCAGCAGCTCAAGAAGGCAATTATACTCCATCCAACACCATGTTTCCCAGAAAATAGATGCTCTTGCAGACTTTAAACTAGAGAAAAGAGAATGAAGAATTCCTAACCACCTCAAATCCCTGGTGGCAAGCCACGGGGAGCATATTACATGAGAGAAGCATTTAGCTTGATGGGTACTGCAGGCCTGTCAGATGCAGGTGAAGGATAAAACAAGCAGTGGGCTTGGAACGGGAGAGGCCATTTTCTTGTCTAAATTATGACCAGATGCAAACATGATTTCCACATTTGACTTTTTATATGATATGCTGCCAAGAGGTCAGGACAAGTGAAATGACTTTGCTGCTGTGCTTTTCATCCATGTTCCTCCTGATGCAGGAGAGGCCATGACCTCAAGCAGGAACAGACACCATGGAATAAAGCTGCTTGCTGAGCTTGCTTTCTTAAACAACACAGAACCACCTGCCCCAGAGAGGTACTTTGCCAAGTGGAATAGAGACCCACATCAATTATTAACCAACAAATGTCCAGTTTGATGGAGGTGATTCTTCTATTGGGGTTTACTTTTCCTAAGTGACTCTAGTGTGTGCCACATTGACATAAACTGGCCAGCACAGATTCTACTTAGAATTTTGCATACATTATAATTTCATAGCTTCCTTAAATCAAAGCACATGTCTAAGCTCCAGTGATGTTCTCAGGCACAACCCTTGTTCCACCCACCTAACCTTGCAATCAGTCCTTGAGGAGCGCAGATCTGCACTGCCGTGGAACTGATTTAATATTAAAAATCTGGTGTCAAGTCCCAGCTCTGCTCCTGCAGTGATCATCTCTGCGAGCCCCATCTTCTCTGGATCAAAAGCAATGGCTCTTACATGCGGAAGATACGAAATTAAATAAGATGATAGGCAACTGGATAAGAATGTATCTAAGAACATAAAAAATAATTCTATTTAAGTAATGTTGTACACTTATCTACCTTGACATTTCAAGTGAGTATATTATAATCATTCTATCATCATAAAACCTGAGATGCCAGCAAATAGTTTCCCCACTTAGCAGTCAAAGAAAGTAAAGTTCAGCAGGATTTCTGCCTGAGAACTAACAACTGGCAAAGTAGGTACTTGAATTAAGGACCCCTAGTTCCAAATCCCATGGTCTCTCACTGTCAGGTTTAAGATGAAGTTGTTGTTTTTTGCTTTCCCTCCAAATACAACAAAGAATTGAAAACCTTTCAATGGTGCAATGTATCCTGTGTTGATAAAGCATTCATAAATTGAGGCTGTGATATCAGGTCTGTTGTCCTGAGCAGCAGTGTTATGGGAGAAGAGAAGGGAAACAAGCCCATTATGAAAGCTGTGAATATAAATGCCTATCACTAATCTCAGCACAACAGCATCTTCATGATAAGATGCCCTGTGAGTGAGAGAAATGCATAAAGACAAGCCAGGAAACGGGCATGCTGAAGTCTTGCCCTGGGAAGCAGTTCACTGTCCAATTCTCAACACTATTTTATTTTTACAATATTTTAGTAGCTCTAAGTTTTAATTTGAAAAGGATTTCTAATTTAGTTTAAATAGGTGCTGAATACCCAATGAATAGTTAAAGTTCTTGTGGGATCAGAATAAAGATGCCTCCTAATAAAGTTTAACGATTATTTATGGGACTGTTTAGAAACTGAGCAAATGTGTTTCCATGAGTATTTGAGAGAGCTTCATTGTGTTTGTAAGAATGAGTGTAACCTGAAGAGATATTGATGCTGGCTAACAACATTCCGATAAAATAGTGTAGGTGGTAAGCAAAGTCCTAGAAAACAAGGTTCCATGTTCTTACTAATGCAGCTTCCACTTGGCTAATTCACCAGAGATTTGCCACTTATAGCACAGCAAACAGCTCTCACCATGGAGCTTCTCTGCTCTGTTACTCTGTCCTACTGATTTGTTCAACTGTACAGAAGACATCTGATATGAACTCTTCAAACATATGCCACAATGGAAACTGGTTGCTTCAAGGCCTAACTCATAATAATGCCATCATAGTCAGTACTACCAGCAAACACAAATATTTTTGTTAACTATTATTCATATGACATTGTACCTACTTATAAAAATATAATTAAAATGAAGGTATTTGCTGTGGGATGGTCCTTCTGTGGTCCTTCTCTACGCTGTGAATATGTGTTACTGTCATTGGTTGATAATAAAACTGTTTGGCCAATGTGAGACAGGATAAGTTTAGATGGTACAATCAAACTGAGGATGGAGATGAAGAAGGGTGGAGTCGGGGCAGACACAAGCAGCTGCCAAAAAGCAAGATGCTAAAAGATCAGTAAGCCAAGAGCCACATGGCGATGTACAGATTAATAGTAATGGGTTAATTTCAATATAAGAGATAGTTAGTAATAAGCCTGAGCCATCGGTCAAGCATATATAATCAATATAAGCCTCTGAGTGATTATTTGGAAGTGGCTGCCAGAAGGGGTGGGGCAGAGAATCTCTGTTTAAAGGTACTAGCAATTATTTTTGTTCTTTTAACTAATCTCTAAAAGTAAGACCATGCTTTCCTCATTTTGTTTATTATTTTCATACCCTCTTGTTAGATACAGAGTGAACACTCTGATTTTTTTTTCACATAACAGATCTCCAATTTTAGAAACAAATGGTCACTGATAATCTGGTTGACAATTCTACCTGTGATTATGATTATAGTTTTAACAATTGACTTCAATGTCCATTGGTTTAGTCAGTACCTTGATGTGCAAGTTGTTAATACTTTAAAAGTCATTTCTGCCTCTCTTAAAAAGCTATAAAGATTCAATGAGGCAGTGCATGCAAACACTTGAAAAGTTTCAGCATTAAAGTTAATGCAGACACTGAGGTGATTATTAGGATTAAGAAAATTGAACATGAAAGAAAACATTACTGATTAGATGGCATGTTTGTTACCAGATCATTAAATTAGTAAGTTCTTAGAAGTTCAAGAAAGAGAGAAACTGACGGGATGCAGTGTGACTGAAGAAATATTGGTAAAAATACTGTGACTTGGAAGGCTCTAAAGAAGCAGTTTTCAACCTTTGGGTTGTAACCCCTTCGGAAATGGAAAGATCCTTTCATAGGAACCATCTAATACCATCAGAAAACACTGATATTTAGATTATGATCCTAACAGTAGCAACATTACAATTATGAAGTGGCAATGAAAATAATTTCATGGTTGGGGTCACTATCACATAAGGAACTGTATTGAAGGGTCGCGGTATCAGGAAGGTTGAGAACCACTTCTCTATAGGCTTGGTACAGCATTATCAAATAGGTGAGGTAATTGATTCTGGAAGATCCAGTTATAAAGTCACATAAATAGCTTTGTAACTGTAAGAACACTTTTAGAAGATGGCATAAGTTTGGCATTTTTACAAACACAACAGAAAGAATTATTTCAAAAGCAGAAAATAAACGTCTTCATTAGTGTATTCAATATATCAAAGACTCATATATATTTGGCTACATTGTAATCCAATAGATCATAGGGAAAATCAACCTAAGAGAAACATGAGAGTAAAAGTTTCAAATATTTGCTAAATACACTAACAAAAAAAGTAATTAAATACACTAATTATACCACACAGATTGTAATATCATGTTTGTAAATTCACATTAAGTATGCATCAATAATAGGTTTCATAACCAAAATTAAATTTGATTTGAAGGAAAGATACAATTGCTATTTCAAAAGAGATTACACAACAAAAAAGACAAATACTGGAGTTATATTATTGAACACATAGATACTATACTTCTCAAACCATTGCATGTATACAAGTGATATATATGAAAATAATAGCATGGAGGAGGAAGAAATAGAAGTATTTGGAGACGTTTCAACATCTTATAAAGCAACAGATAATATTAAGAAGATTGCCTAAATTGTAAAGTGCAATCCCTAGAACAGCCATTCAGAAAATAACTAGAAGTATAGATATAAAATTAAGTAATTGGTGTACTGAGATCTATTATGTAACCTTTATAGTTTCCTTTAGTTGCTGTGATAAAACTCTCTGACCAAAAGCCACTTTGAGAGGAAAAGTATTATTTGGCGTATATTTCCATCTCCCAGGAAACTCAGGACAAGAAACCAAGGCAGGAACCTGAACCACAGAGGAATGTTGATACAGCCTGCTGGTTCACTCAGATTCATGCTTCCCTAGCGTTTTTACATAGCCTAGGACGAGCCACCTGCCCAGGGGATGGTGCTGCCCACAGTGGATTTGTCCCTCATTAAAACAATTAAGAAGTAGAAATTTTGAAATATTTTATTTAAAACCCAACTGTATTATCTGCAATAAATGTAATTTAGAAACAATAACACAGGAAAGATAAAAAAAATAGTGTGTGAGTGTGTGTGTGTGTGTGTGTGTGTGTGTGTGTGTGTGTGTTGCAAAATCTCTGCTATGTAAATGGTAAGGATAACTAGATGGAATTATCTGCAATTGTCATACAAGAAGATAGACTTTAAAACAAGGTGGGGGTATATTATTCTTTAAATAATTTTAGGTCATTTGATGGAAGATACATTAATGCTTGCAATTTTGCTTTCTTTTTGAACACAGGTTAGGATAATAGAAAACACAATGCTTTAAAGAATAAATACTTCAAAAACTGTTTAAATAAGTAAAGTTAAGCCTAGATGATTCAGTATAATATTCCAAAGTTTCTCAGTGGCAGAACATACTGGCCAACATTTCTATAACATATGCTTGTCTCAGAAATGATGTTTTATTAAAGCTGTTCAAGAAAGAATTTATACCAGGGAAAGGACTCCATATTAGTTAAGAAACTTAGATGGGGCACAGATACATATTTAACAGTTTATTGTGAAACAGACGCCAAATGTTTCCTAAGGACCTCTCAACTTCATAACACAAGAGACAATTTTCTAGTCTGTGCACTTATTTATCATGAGAAACTACACATCTTAAGAAAAGAGGTGAAATGAAAAGAAAAAGGACATGTCTTTAATAGCTAAGGCAGGCAGATCTCTGTGAGTTCAAGGTTGCCAGGGCTACTTGATGAGAATGTATATTAAGAAGAACTGCAGGGCTGTGGTGCCACATGCCTTTAATCCCAGCACTTGGGAGGTAGAGACCAGCAGATCTCTGAGTTGGAGGCCAGCCTGACCTACAGAGCAAATTATAGGACAATGAAGATTATACAAAGAAACACTGTCTTGAAGAACCAAAAAAAAAAAAAAAAAGAAAGAAAGAAAGAAAAGGAAGAGTAGAGGGAGGAGGAGGGAACAGCAGCAACACACTGACTAAGAAATCAAAGTAGCTGTGTAGACAAAGGTTGTAGGTGGACTCTGCAGTTTGCATTAACTGTAGGGAAGACCACCATACTCACTGACTCCTTAGAGTCATTGCATTTGGGTTAGGTTTTTCAGGTAGGCCTGAAACCTGCTGTGAAATCTGCAGGTGAGGTTCCACGGTTTGTGAACTAATTCTCACTTGATCAAATACTACAGTTACTGTGGCTCAAATCTTCCACACAGTCTGCTTCCCCTCCCCCATTACTCACATAATCAGACTCTGACAGAAATTTGATCTTTTATTTATTGATTAACTTTTGTGCACAAAATGTAAGGTTCTGGTTTATTTTCACAGGCTCGTATAACTTCTGCCAGGTGTTATCCTCCCAACTTTACAGATGAGATCACAAACTCATGAAGACATGTGACTAAGCCAAGGCGACATAGGCTAACGAAGCTGCTCTCTACCAAACTTCCTCTGTGTCATACAGCAACAGCAAATGGTGGCCACCCACCAGTCCACCAAGTGTGGCTCAGTATACAGGGAAGCCAGGCTTCAGTCTGAGGTTATTCTCTCACTGTATATCAACATTGTGGTGATATTTTGTTCCCCCCAAATATTGTGCACCCTAATAAACTTATCTGGGGTCAGAGAACAGAACAGACACTAGATAGACATAGAGGCCAGAAAATGGTGGCATACACGCCTTTAATCCTAGCATTCCAAAGGCAGAGATCCATCCAGATCTCTGTGAGTTTAAAGCCACACTGGAAACAGCCAGGCATGGTGACTCACGTCTTTAATCCCAGGAAGTGAGCCTTTAATCCCAGGAAGTGATGGCAGAAAGGTATAGAAGGCATGAAGACCAGAAACTAGAAGCTTTTGGCCTGGTTAAGCTTTTAGGCTTTTGAGCAGCAGTTCAGCTGAGATTCATTTGGATGAGGACTCAGAAGCTTCCAGTCTGAGGACACAGGATCAATTGAGGAACTGGCAAGGTGAGGTGGCTGTGACTTGTTCTGTTTCTCTGATCTTCCAGCATTCACCCCAATACCTGGCTCCGGGTTTGTTTGTATTAATAAGACCTTCTAACAATTTGTGCTACACAACATGGCCTCTTTTAAAACATGATGACTGTGCATGGAAAAAAGGAAATCAAATTCCCTGGAGAAGAGATACCCAGACAAAACTACAAAATGCATCATATCTATGCAGATAAGTTGGTTCAAATATCCCCGTATTAATGAAACATCAAGTAAGAGACTGTCTTCTTGCAGGAGTCATGACACCCTCTATAGAAATACTTTCAAGAACTTCTCAGCCTGGTGTCACTTCAAAATCCTAGAATCTTCTCTTTGAATCATTTTCTTCTCCATGTTTTTATCTGAATATTTCAAGGTTACAATTCGCCCACTTATTCTAAAATGATATTAAGTGACACCAGATTACACAGACAGCATCTACCCCACTTTCTTTAAGCTCTGGAGCCTGGAGCCACCATGCACCCATAGTGTACTGAGCTGCTGTTCATCCCAACCCCTACTGGGCAACTAGACTCCACTGAATCTCTGAGGCTCAGGTAGAGAGACCCAGCTCCCCCAGCCCCAGTCACAGAGCTTCTGGCACTTTCTAGAATCAAGCTGTTGAAAATTCAGCTTGAGCCACCCAGGCAAGTCCTTTGCAAGTTTCTGGTTTGCATGAACTACAAAAGATAATGAAGTGCTTATTGTCTTAAGCCACTTAGCTGTAGGATGACTTGACAGTGGCAGAAGCCAAGGATACTGCTTACCGCTGGGACAAATATTACCCCAGGCCTCTCAGCCCTCCCATGTCTCCACAAGCTGTACTCTCCAGGAATATTTGGTGACTCAATTTATTACTCAAAAGTGATCAAAAGTGGGGGCTGGTAAGATAGCTTAATTGATACAATGTTTGTTCTGTGTCTTAGTTAGGGTTCCTATTGCTGTGAAGAGACACCATGTCCATGGCAACTCTTATAAAGGAAAACATTTAATGGAGTGGATTACAGTTTCAGAGGTTTAGTTCATTATCATCATGGTGGGACATGGTGGCACGCAGGCAAGCATGATGCTGGAGCTGACAGTCTTACATCTTGCTCAGCAGGCAACAGGAAGTGAACTAAAACACTGGGAGTGCCTTGAGCATATATGGGAGTTCAAAGCCCACCTCCACAGTGTCACACTTTCTCCCACAAGGCCACACCTCCTAATAGTGCCACTCCTTATGAGGTTATAGGGGACAATTACATTCAGATTCATGCTACCACATCCTGCAAGCATGAAGACCTAAGTACTCTCTCCAGTACCCACAGAAAAAGCCAGATGTGGTGGAAGACCTAAGTACACTCTCCAGTACCCACAGAAAAAGCCAGATGTGGTAGAAGACCTAAGTTCTCTCTAGAGTACCCACACAAAAAGCCAGATGTGGGACAGAATCCCTTCAGGCCTTGCCCTGGGGCCTGGCTTTGCATTAAAATGGTCAGTTTTATTAATGATGAGATCTAATTGCCTCTTTAAAGCCTGAGCAGGTGTGGCTGGGGTTACCGGGCAGCCAGAGCATTCCTGTAAATGGTGGAAATAAACAAGCTGCACTGCCTTTCTGAAGCCAGCAATGACAAGGCTTTGCATGTCACCCAGAACTAGACCATGCAGGCACGAGAAAATTAGATTCATCTGTTCAATCTCACACACCTAGTGATAGTCCTTTTGCCTAAGACAGGCAGTATGGGGACAAAATAGCCAATTAGCTGGTACAGTTCAGAGCAGAGACACTTATCAAAATACAAATATAAAGCATCAAAAGTTGTGAATGGTTGTGGATGCCTGCCCAGACCTGTATGTCTTGTACTTTGGAGTTCAGGTGGGAGGAGGAAGAGGGTTATTGGAGCCCAGGGATTTGACATCAGTCTTGGGCAACATAGTAAGTGCTCTGCAAATCAACAAACAAACAACAGAAGAACAGAAAATAAATTATCTTTATAGGTCAGAAAAAAAATATCCTTGGGCAAAACCCAAATCACATGTATTTCCATTGATGATAATCTCAGATTGGCACCAGTGAAAGGGTATATGGTGATGATTTGGCTAGCACTGGTTACCAAGGCGGCCACAGTTTGCCTGGTGGCAGAAGAGAGAGGAGGAATCACGAGCCATGGTTACCAGAGTTAGGAAGGTCTTTATTAGAGAGAAGAGGGGATAGGACAGAAAGAGAGAGAGAGAGAACGCGTGGGAGTGCACGTCCAGCCTTTAGGCGCCAGATGAGATGTAATAAGGCACTGCTGAGCTGCTACATGCATACAGAATTCTTACATTCCAGACTTTTGCTTATTATTAAAAAAAAAAAAAAACAAAGTAGATGGGAATAGGGGCATCACTTCTCTCAAAAGCTGCTTCCAGCTTTTGAAGTTGGCTCTTGGGGCGGGGGGAATAGAGCAGGGGTATCTTCCAAGGTAGACAGGTGTTGTGGGAAGATGGGCTGTCTGCCGTCCATTGCTCTGGAGACATGCATCCCTCATGGCCATGGCCTTTTTCCTCACTTAAAACAGGGACCCAAAGCTTTTGGGAGTCATCGAGTGCCAGCACTTCACAATTTTGTTTTTGGGCTTTTGATCTCTTCCCTGGCACACCTTAAATGCCACAGATGACTGATTTGCCTGTGAGGTCAGGAGCCTTGCTCTCCAGAAGCTTAAATTTTAGTCAGGGAGGTCTGGGGGACAAAAGACAGATTTTACTCCTTGCCTTGAATTTTTTTTTTCTAATGATTGGTGGCTTAAGGACAGCTTTTTGGAAGATCTGCCAGGAGGCAGACTATAAACCAACCCTTTTGGAAGACTTGTCTGAGGCTATAAGCTGATTTCTGGCTTAAGAGCCATCCTGACTACTGTAAACTTATTTGCATGGATCTTAGCCACTCCCAGACCTGTCTGTGCCTCTCACAGCAGCTTGAGAATGAGTGGGAGGAGCGTTAAAGTGAGAGTCAGCAGTAGCAGCCCACAGAACAGTACAGAGCCCGCCCACTGCCTGCAGAAGTCGGACAGAAAAGGTTGCACGTGGCAGAGAAAAAGAAAACATCAGAAATGGGGAGGGAGAAGGGTTTAGAGCTTTAGCAGAAAGCTTGGGGATGAAGTGACTCTTTTTATTTGCCCGTTCGCAGATGAAGTTCCTATGAAGCTGTTAAGCAGCCAGATTTACTGGTATCCGCCCCTTTGTCCCATAGCTGCGCGTGTATAGAATTCTTACAACCAGTCCTGCCCTTTTCATTATTTTCAATATGATCTTCAGTGTTTGCTTCCATCTTAATGAAGGAGGTTTCCATGTTCCTCATTAATCTTTCTGAATTATACCCACTCATCTTCCTAGCAGAAAAGCCCCAGTTGGCAAAAAGTAATTGGATTTGCATATTTTATTTAAATGCTCAACATGTACTTATGAGTATTCTTACTCATGAAGCTCTCAGGATCTAAACTGAGTTAAAATTTCCTTCTGTCAGGGAGCTCTCAGCCCAGTGAAGAGGGCAGTTCCAAGGGTTGGTGTGGTGAGTGTTTCTAAGGGCTGGGTCCCCTGTCTGAATACCTGACAGGAAGGTCCTGGACCTCTCTCCCGTCACTGTTGCTCTGTCCCTGTTCCTAAAGAGGCTGCACAGGGTGGAAAGCAGGAGCCAGAAATGCTACCCACAGGGCTTTCATTTATGTTCAGAATCAGAAACCAGAGGCTCCAAGAATGCATAGTCATACACAGGTGAAAGACCTGTCGGGAGAAGGTCTTGAAGTTTGGATAAAATTTACTTCAAGCTTAAAAGAAGCACGAGACCTCCTCCAGTAAGGGTGTAGGAGCATGGGCATGAAGGAACATTGGAGGTACCATACTGGGTGGGTGTGGAGGATTCGAAACATGGGGGTACAAGGGTATGCAGATGAAGGATTATGGGGACACAGTGATATGGAGATGCAGGAGCATGAGGTACAGAAATATGGGGATACAAGAACATAGGGGAATAAAGATATGAGTGTGAAATAGCGTGAGGATACAGAATTATGGGTACAGGGATATGGGTACAGGCATGTGGAGTGCAGAACTCTGGGGTGCAGGAGTGTGGGGGTAAAAGCATGGTGTAACATGAATTGCTAAATGGACTTATTAATAAAATCTCAACCGGGCGGCGGTGGCGCACGCCTTTAATCCCAGCACTCGGGAGGCAGAAGCAGGTAGATCTCTGTGAGTTTGAGGCCAGCCTGGTCTACAGAGCGAGTTCTAAGACAGCCAGGGCTACACAGAGAAAACCTGTCTTGAGAAACAAACAAACAAAAAAAGCCAAGATTTTGCTGGGCGTTAGTGGCACACGCCTTTAATCCCAACACTCAGGAGGCAGAGGCAGGCAGATCTCTGTAAGTTCGAGGCCAGCCTGGGCTACCAAGTGAGCTCCAGGAAAGGTGTAAAGCTACACACAGAAACCCTGTCTCGAAAAAACAAAAAAACAGAAAACAAAAAACAAAAAAACAAAACAAAAAAAACAACAATAACAACAAAAAAAAAACCTCAGAGCTAGATATTGGGGTGAATGCCAAAAGATCAGAGAAACAGAACAAACTACAGCCAACCTCACCTCACCAACTCCTCAGCCTGCAGAGCAAGACTTTCTGTTTACTTACACCTTATAACCTTTCTGTGCCCTGCCATCTTACTTCCTTCCCAGTGCTGGAATTAAAGGCATGTGTGCTTCCCAAATACTTGGTAGCTTTGGGCATGAGATCTCAAATGCTGGGATTAAAGGTGCGTGCCACCGTG
Source organism: Peromyscus aztecus (assembly GCA_902168405.1). Lineage (NCBI taxonomy): Eukaryota > Metazoa > Chordata > Mammalia > Rodentia > Cricetidae > Peromyscus > Peromyscus aztecus. The sequence goes on along the minus strand of CABHPQ010153611.1, from coordinate 36,230 downwards.
CCTGGCTGTTTCCAGTGTGGGTTTGAACTCATAGAGATCCATACTGATCTCTTGCCTCCCAAGTGTGTGCCACCACTGTCTTGCCTCTATGTCTAATCTAGTGGCTGGCTCTGTCCTGTGATCCCCAGATAAGTTTATTAGGGTACACTATTAGGGTACACAATATATCACCACAGCATGGGAAGGCTTTTTGAAGCTTGCTGTAAAATAACTAGTTGATACGAATTTTCAGCTGCCTACAAAAGTTATCCAGACTCAACATTATCACCACCCTAATGCAAACCACCATCTTCTCTGCCAGGCAAAATATACTTGTTCCTTGTTTCCTAGCTCTTTTTTTTTTTTTTGGGGGTTTTTGGTTTTTGGTTTTTCCAAGACAGGGTTTCTCTGTGTAGTTTTGGAGCCTGTCCTGGAACTCACTCTATAGACCAGGCTGACCTTGAACTCACAGAGATCTGCCTGGCATTGCCTCGCAAGTGCTGGGATTAAAGGTGTGCACCACCACGGCCAGGCTCTGTTGTTAGTTTTTAAGAACTCCAACTCCCAGAGTCCCAGGAAGTTATCTAGTCCTGAGCAGGTGTTATCTTTTAAGAATTACAATTCCCACAGTCCCATAAAGTTATGTGATGATTGGGTGGGAGGGGCTTATAGATTAAATTCAGGTCTAATATGCCATTCTTTTATGGCTCACATTTCAAACTAAAATGCCCCTTTCACGCAGGTGTCTCATCTCTACTACCAATTAATTGAGGAATCCCTGTTATAGTCTCTGTGACAGAAATTTCTCCCTTTTGTATCATGAGACTTTAAGAAGCCAACTTGCTAGACTAACAAGCAAGTGAGAATGGGAACTTTTTTTTTCTCTTCTTTCCTAGTCACTAGCATTTACACCATGACTGACCAGTGCTAGTTAAAGAAAAATAATAAATAAATGAGAGAGAGGGAGAGAGGGAGAGAGAGAGAAAAGAGGGGAGAGAAGAAGGAGGGAGTAAGAGGGAGAGGGAAGGAGGGTGAGATAGGAGGGAGAGAAATAGAATGGGAGGGACAGGAGGAGAGAAGGTGGTAAGGCTATGGAGGGGGGCAAGTTGATAATTTGCTTTGTCTCCCCAACAATGACCACAGACCTCAGAAAAAGAAAACCAAATTTGGAACAAGAGACAGACTAAACTTTGGGATGAAGCTTTACTTGTGTGCACACCATTCTTCTTCACCTTCTGGTTTTTCTTCCTTTTTTTTGTTTTCCTCAAGAATTTAGCTTTTTATATGAAGATCTGCCCTTAACCAAGTAACTAATACATGAATTTTATAAAAAAGAACAGTGTTAATTTTATTGAGAAGAATGATATTCCTTTAATACACATATCATGAATTGCAATAATGAAGAAGTGAACAATATTTTTTAAACAGCTACAGCATACTTAGAGCATAAGCATTCAATTCTGTTTATTTTATGTTAATTTAATATGAAAGAATAGAGTCAATAGAAGCCTGTTATTTCCCCAAATACAACAACAGAACTACCAACGTAGTGAGTGGGCATATCTGTGTAGCCCTCCACAGCCCTCCATAGCCCTCCATAGCTTTCCTATCCATGACTGCAAAAGACTTAACAATATAGTAGCAATTGAGTTTGAGGATCTTCAACTCTTTCACATGTGATAGTATCTGAAGTATCTTAATTTTATATTGTTTCTTTCATGGCAGATTTCAGGCATATGTATTTCACTTAATTATGTCTATAAGAATAAAAGATTATGCACATTATCCATTTCTGTCTCTTGTCTCATAACCTTTTGAAAATTGCATTCATTCATCCATTCATTAAACGTCTGGTGCTGGGGATATGATTCTAAACTGCATTCAGAAAATTAATATTATTAATCATAAAGACATTTTCTTAATATTCTGAAGTTTGTTATACTCTATTTCTTTCTGAACTTTGGAATTAAGATCCATTAGGCAATATCTAAAATGAAGTTGGTAATTCTTATATGTAGATAAAATGAAAAGGGCTATATTTGCATCTGGACTGAGGAGAATAAAGCAAAACTAACTGTCAAAATAGATGTCTTAGCCAACCACATCACAGCAGGCAATGAGATATAAGACTGTTTTAATACCTGTAAAATAAAGTAAGATAATATCACAAATATATCTAATATTGACTGCATACAGACTCGTAAATTTTAGATTCCTAATTGACGTAGGAGCTCTGTACTTTACAAAGTCCTGCCAATGTCATGCCTTCTCCCTTACAACCAACTCCAGCCTTCCCACCTCTTAACTCATTTTCCTCCCACACAAACACTACAAGTGTCTTTATGAAGTAATGATTTTTATTGTTCATTTTATTTAATATTTGTATGTGCATATGCTGTGTTTTGATCAAATTGTGGTAGTTTGAATGAGAATGGCCCTCATAGGCTTGTATATTTACATACTTGGTCCCCAGTTGGTGGAACTGTTTGGGAAAGTTTAGCAGGTTTGGCCTTGTTGGAGGAGGTATGTCACTGCGGGTGGGCTTTGAGGTTTCAAAAGTCTTTACCATTCCCATTCCCAGTTAGTTCTCTCTGCCTCATGCTGTGGTGCAGCTGTAAATCCCATTTCCTACTCCAGTGCCTGCCTGCCACCTGCTGCTGTGCTCTCCCCACATGGCCATGGATTCACCTTCTGATACTGCAAGCTCCAAACAAACCTTTTTTTTTTTTTTTTTTTTTTATAAGTTACCTTGGTCATAGTGTCTTCACGGCAATAAGAAAAGTAGCTAAATCACAAATGTCCCCCATTCCCTCTTGTCCAGCTTCTCCCTTACACTCCTTTCACTTTCCCCTAACTTCCTGTCACTATCTTTAAAATTTAATACCCATTGACCCCACTAAATGCATGGGTGCAGGACCATCTACTCAGTAATCCCTTAGGACCTGCATCCCTGAAGAAAACTACCTCTCCTGTTAGCAGGCTTTTTCTTTTGAGCCACCAACCAGCTCCCAAATCATGACCCAGAACGTTATTATTAGTTATGAATGCTTGGACCAGCTTAGGCTCATTTCTGGCTAGCTCTTTTAACTTTAATTAACCTGTTTCCCTTTATCTACCTTTTGCCTCAGGGACCTTTACTTTTTTTCTATATGTCTTCCTTCCCCCTTTCCTCCAGTGTCTCGCTGGCTGCTGGCTGCCTGGTCTCTCTTTCTCTCTCATTCTCTTTTCCTTCTCTTTCTTCTCTCTCTAGCCTAGATTTCTCCTCAGACTTATTCTCTCTGTCTGCCAGCCCTGCCTATCCCTTTCCTGCCTAGCTATTGGCCATTCAGCTTTTATTAGGCTAATTGGGTGCCTTAAATGGGCAAGATGACATAAATGAAACACATCTTTACATAATTAAACAAAGACAGCAGAAACAAATGTAGCACACCTTTGTTGTAGAATATTGTTTTAAAGTGTGTTACTCTTGTTTATGTTGCATTTGTTTAACTCTGTCAAGCTGTGTTACTGTGCCTGTCTAAAACACCTGATGCTCTAATAAAGAGCTGAGTGGCCAATAGCAAGGCAGGAGAAAGGATAGGCAGGGCTGGATTGGCAGAGAGAATATATACAAGAAGAAATCTGGAAAGAAAAGAAGAGGTAGCCAGAGAAGGAAAAGGACCCAGAGGCCAGCCACCTAGCTATACATCAAGATACAGAGTAAGAAACGAAGAAAGGTGTACAGAAATAGAAAAGGAAAATCCCAGAGGCAAAAGGAAGACAGGATAATTTAAGTTAAGAAAAACTGGATAGAAACAATCCAAGCTAAGGCTGAGCATTTATAATTAAGAATAAGCCTCTATGTTTGATTTATTTGGGAGCTGGGTGGCAGGCTCCACAAAAGAGCAAAAACAACAATAGCATACCTTTACATAGTTAAAGTAATATTCTGCAGCATAAACAAAAGTAGCCCATCTTTTTTTGCGTAGTTAAAATAATACCCCACAACACTCCTGCGCCTGGCATCCAACATTACTGTTAGCTCCTCAACCAGAGGCATCATTCTTTTAGCTCCTTCCCCATCCATATTGGAATTTTGATTGACTTGATCTAAAGTAGGTCTTGACCTTGTGAACTACACTGTCCTGTCTGACAAATGCTGTCTCCCTGCCAATATCCACTACCCCACTACCTCTGATTCTTATAATCCTTCTGTTCCCTATTCCATGATGATCCCTGAGACTTGAGGGTGGGAGATGTGGCATAGATGTCCCATTTAGGGACAAGAACTCCATAATGGTTTTCTCTGTGTTTACTAATTTTACATCTCTGTGTAGCCACCTACTGTATATGGAAGTTTCTCTGATGAGAGTTGAGAGATGTACTAGTCTAGGTATAAAGATAAGAACTCATAGGACAGTTTATTAGTGTGTCCAGTTGGCAGAATAGTAGTACTGGGTCCTCCCCTAGATCCTATGAAGACCTAGTGAGCCCCGGGTTTGGTGACCAGTTAACAGTACTAGTCATAGATTCCATCTTGTGGAGGAGGTTTAAATACAAGCAGAAAATGATTGGTTACTCTATGATGCCACTGTTGTACCACTGGGCATACCTTACCTGGCCAGTCATTATAACTTACAGGCTCACAGCTGTATGGGATTATGGATGACTTCTTTCCTAGTAGCATGCATAAAAACTTCCAGTACTGTGAACGCTAGCTAGTAGAGATGAAACTTCCAGGTTGATATGAGCTCGATTTCTCCATGTCCCATGACTCAGGTATGTTGTTGTGTTTTCAGCAGTAATATCTCACTATCTGGTGAGGATGCCTGAACTGGCCTATCCTGGTAATCAGATTGATGACTACCCTACCCTAATTGTCATCATAGAGCCTTCATCCAGTAACTGGTGGAAGCAGATGCAGAGATCCATAGCCAAGCACCAGGCCAAGCTCCAAGAGTCCAGTTGAAGAGAGGGAAGAAGGATTATGTGAGCAAGGGGGTCAAGATCATGATGGGGAAAGCTACAGAGACAACTGAACCAAGCTCATAGTAACTCACAAACTTTAGACTGACAGCTGTGGAACCTGGGATAGGACTAGGCCCTCTGCATATGGGAGATAGTTGTGTAGCTGGGTCTGTTTGAGGGGCTCCTGGTGGTGTGATCAGGATCTATCCCTGGTGCATGAACTGGCTTTCTGGATCCTATTACCTATGGTTGGACACCTTGCTCACTCTTGATGCAGGGGTGGGGTGGAGGGGATGGTGGCTTGGTCCTGCCTCAACTGAATGTACCGGACTTTGCTATCCCCACCATGGGAGGACTTACCCTTTTGGAGGAGGGGATGGGGAGTGGGCTGCGGGGAGGAGGCAGGGAGGGGTGTGGGAAGAGGGTTGAGAAGGGTATCTGTGATTGGTATGTAAAATGAATAAAATAAAGAAAAAAATCTCACTATCAAGTTCTGGAGGGTGGTCAAGAGCAGTGGCAGTAGTCTGTAATGTTTGGGGGGGGGCACTTGGGAACCCACTACCTAATAACTCTAAAAGAGATAACCCATACCCAGCAGTGAGCTTTCTATTTGACAATTTATGATATCTGTTAAGGTATTCTTTTCTGTTACAAGAAAAATCCATTTAAACTGTTTGTATATGAATTTGTATGTATATGTTTTAGTTTATATAGTATCAGTTTCTATACTGTATTTGAAAGGTCTTTAGTGTTCACTGTCTTTCCACATAATTTCCAGTTCCATTGTCCACTCCTGTTCATACTTTGTGCCTTCTATGCCCCTAATCTTGAGATCCCCCCATGGCCTCTTACCAGTTTACTGATTTTTAAGGCTACTCCAATTTAAACAGAAAAATCTGAAGATTCTAGCCACACAAGAAAACATGTGGACTTTGTGTTTTTGTGTCTGGGTTTCCTCACTCATGATAATTATTTTCAGCTCCATTTACATGTGAATTTCGTGTGTGTGTGTGTGTGTGTGTGTGTGTGTGTTTTGTTTTTTGAGACAGGATTTCTCTGTGTAGTTTTGGTGCCTATCCTGGATCTTGCTCTGTAGACCAGGCTGGCCTTGAACTCACAGAGATCTGCCTGCCTCTGCCTCCTGAATGCTGGGATTAAAGGTGAGCATCACCACCACACGGCTACCTGTGAATTTTGTAATTTCACTTTTTCTATACAGATAAATTATATTCCATTGTGTATATTTACCCCATTTTCCTTATCCATTTATTAATTAGTAGATATCCAGGTTGTCTCCATTTCCTGGCTATTATGAATAGAGCAGTAAGGAACATGGATGAAATACTTGCTCATCCATGATTTAGTTATAAAAATCACTACCAAGTTTGACTGATTATTATCTTTTAGCATATTAAGGTTCATTTAGAAATGAACCCCAAAGTCAAATATCTTTCAAAGTCAATAACTAACTAGACAATTCTGTCTAACACAGCCACATTCATGTCCTGTTATCCTCACCCATACCTGAGAAGAATGTCCTGTGTCTGTTCACATTGTCATAGCAAACGTTGTACTTATTCAGAAGCCACTGACACACTTGAAGGACTGTCCTACTAAAGAAACATAACAAGAGGATATCAACTCCATGAAGCTCTTCTAAACTTGAGAGAAAGCTATAAAAGGGGGACAAACAGGAACTGAAAACTGGAAATGTAAGGTGAACTAGGAAAAACATATCAATTAAGAAACTGAATTCTTTGTTTAAAATGCCTATTACATTCTACTGGTAGCCATGGTGAATTGCACTCAATTCTAAAAGACTATAAAGAACCAAGCATATGAAGTAAAGGTTTCTACTTGTCTTATAGCCTGGAATGTAGAATGGAAATCTAGAAGTAAGAGAAGAAGAAAGCCAGTCCTACGATATCTGCAAAGCCATTGCCTTGTGCCTGGAATCAGTTTTCAGAATGTGGTGCAAAGGAGAGCATTCAAACAAAATATGATGGCTTCGATGAATTCATGATAAAAAACAGAAGAATCCCGGGTTCTGGGAATAGGGAATAGACATATGGGATAGAGAAAAAAAAACCTGGGTGGATTACTGGAATTCATTTTCTATTGGTGGCCAACTTTAGCAATAGCATAATTGTTCAGAAATTCATTTTCTTATTGCATAAACACAGAAGGTAGATATTAATAAACTCACAGAATATTGATTAAAGTTATGTGTAAAGAAACAGATAAGCAATGACCTACCTTGCAATATTCATTATTACCTTGATTGATTCTAGAACACATTTCTATGACTAATAATGAGAATTTTCATTAGTTAGAAATAGATGTTTCAAGTACTTAAATGGAGGAAGAACTACACAGCCATACGCAAGCCGTTGGTCCTAGTCTTGAATTTCTCTCCTCCCTGACTCTATGCGTATGAGCATATGAACGTGAAAGTTCTACCCACTGAAAAGGAAAATGGTCTCATTATCTACCAGCACTTGTGAGACACCTCCCATTTCTTCTAGAGCTTTCTCAGACTTGTTTGATTAGAAGAATACAGAATATTTGCTGTTTTACCTGGCACTTTTCAATGTTGCTACTACACACACACAATTCAACAAATACATGGCAAGAAAAAAAATATTTGGTAATGTGACCTGAAGAATATGTCAGATCTTCCATTTCTTTGTAAGCTCCAAAATATTTTTATACTTTGATCTGACTACAAAAATATTTTCCATATATTATTGTTCAGGCTAGCATTTCTCAAGATGTATTATGTACATAATTTGAAATAAATTTAATGTTTTTTATTATATGTATGTAATGTGTATGTATGTGTGTATGTATATAGGTGTATATGTGTACATGCATACATGTATACCTTATCTTTTTATGTGTGTATGTATATCCATGTATGTGTCTGTATGTTTATATGTATGTATATATGTATGATTGTGTGTTGTGTGTATGTTTATGTGTGTACATGTGTGAATATGTGGAGTGTGTGCAAGTTTATGTGTGTGTATAAATACATCATGTGTATATGTGCACATGTGCCGATAAACTAAGAATCTACATAGAAATCACTGTATGCTTTCTCTCTACTTTGGTAATGTTCATTGTTTGAAAGATATCTAGCAGCTTTCAGATGAGCTAGTGCTGGATAACTTGGAAGGTGTTTATTTAATCTAAAGTGCTATGTAAATCTGGCCTCTCCAATATAGCTGAGATTGAGAATATATTAATATTTACAATTAAGTAAATTCCCATTATACTGGTCTTCATATTATCTTTAGAAAATGTGAAAGAAAATTTCCGTTGTTTGGGGAACATGTTGAGATCCATCCTAGGAGCTCATTTTCTGACACAGCCACCAATATTCTCACCTGCAATTGCAGGCAGAAGCAAGAACAGGAATTTTCTTTATTGATGGAAATGATGACAAATAAATACTCAGGGTGTATACAGAAGAGGACAAATGGAGACAGAATAAGAGTTATGGATTTGTATGATCTTGTTGAGAAAGAGGAGGGTTTGTATGAGCGATAATTGTTGAGACCAAGGTTGGATAAAGCACAGGGACAAATAGCCAAACGAATGGAAACATGAACTATGAACCAATAGCTGAGGAGCCCTATGGTGATATTTTCTTTTGTACTAAAATGTTATTTGTATGTTAATAGATAAAGTTGCCTGGGGGTCAGAGCTATTAGTAAGCCATAGGAAAGCAGGGCGGTGGTGGCGTACGCTTGTAATCCCAGCAGTTGGTAGGCAGAGCTAGGTAAGTCTCTGTGTGTTCAGGGATACAGCCAGCATTGGATACACATGCCTTTAATCTCAATACCAACCATAGAACACCTGGAGGTCTATACAGACAGGCCGTGATGAGGCGGTCATGTGGTTGGGTTTACAACCAATGAGAAGGCAGAACAGAAACTCTATATAAAGACTTTAACACAGGAAGTAGCTCTGGTTCGGAGAGGTAGGACCACCACAGGAGGAAGGGTAAGGTTTTAGCTCTTAGCTCTGACCTCTTGGATTTCTTCCTTGCATTGGTTCTGTGTTTTTCATTTAATAAAATGGTTGGTTACATCTACAGAGCCCCCAACTGGATCAGGCCCTCTGGATAAGTGAGACGGTTGATTAGCTTGATCTGTTTGGGAGGCATCCAGGCAGTGGGTCCAGGTCCTGTACTCAGTGCATGAGCTGGCTGTTTGGAGCCTGGGGCCTATGCAGGGACACTTGGCTCAGCCTGGGAGGAGGGGACTGGGCCTGCCTGGACTGAATCTACCAGGTTGAACTCAATCCTCAGGGGAGTCTTTGCCCTGGAGGAGATGGGAATGGGGGTGGGCTCGGGGGAAGGCGGGGGGAGGGGGTGTGGTTGGAGGGGGGAGAACAAGGGAATCCGTGGCTGATATGTAAAATTAAATTAAATTATAAAATAAAAAAATAAACAAACAAAAAAAAGAGTTATGGATTTGGTAGGTGATTTTCTGCCTGTCAAATTACAAAGACAGAATAAAGGCACAGAGAGGAAGCCTATTGTGTGAATGTCAGCTTTAACCTTCAGTTCTTACCACCTAGGGAGTGGTGCTAAACCACACTAGACACTGTGAGCGAGGCATTGCAAGGTGAAGCCAAGTCGGTCACTCCTGACTGTGCTTCCTGATCAACCCGTGAAACACACTGCTCAGAAGGCTGGTGTACATCTCTGCAAACCCCTTCCAGAGACCTCAAAATCTCTTCTAGTTTCGAGTGCCGCTTGACTGGTAGACCACTCTTAGCTGTGATGAATTCTTTAAGTGTTGTTTGACTAAGAGCTGGTGTAGTTTTAACAAAGGCTATTGCTCTACTTTAATCGATTGAATCTTTCTCTTACCTTGTTTCTGCATTTGTCTCATAAAATCTTTCTAATTGTGCTTCTCACTCGAACTGCAGATTACTAGGACCCAGAGCTACCAGATTTGGGATTCACTGTGTGCTCAAATAAACCCTCGAAAATTGTGATGGGACACAGTTCATCTCTTAACAACCTTCTGCCTGGGATATAGTTCAGCATAAATTATTTTGATTCCAGACCTAAATTGAGATGAGCCTGAGTGTTTCCACCACATATCATTGAGAAGGTAATATATCCTATACTCAAAATTATTTCTTCCAGTACTTTCCAAAAATATATCCAGTGAGATAAAAACTGATAACAATGATAACCACGAGGAAAAAACCAACATGAAGGAAATGCAGGTGTCCATCAGGGTTTCAGTAAACAATCTGAACCATTGTGTGATTTCGTGTAGTGCTAGATATTGAAAATATGTTTATAAGGTTGTTGTCTTTGTGTCTATTAAAGCTCAAAACAAAAGATCTGACAGTTGAAATGAGAAAATATGTATAAAGTGGTGTATTATCTTTCTGGATGCTATGACAAATTTCTTGCAGAAGCAATAAATGGAAGGGTAGTTTATTTGGGCTCAGGGTTTCACATTGTCACAGGGAAGGTATGGCAGCTGGCAATTGATTCCATCTAATGGTAAGAATATGAGGTGCCAGAGGTGCAAGATCTTCACAGGCTGGCTCATTAGGAATTGAAGCACAGAACTGGAAGGAGGGCTGGGGCAAACCCTCAAAGGCTTGCCACCAGTGATCCATTTTTAGTCATCAGAGAAATACAAATCAAAATTACATGAGCTTCCACTCTTTGCTTAAAGGTTAAGAGAACACACATTCACAATATGAAATGGTAATACTTATGTGCATTGACTGGAACTTTCATCCACATCTGCTGGGAATATAAAGTCCAGAAACTACCTTTGGCAGTTTATTGCAAGATTAAAACACAAGCACACAATTTGCCATTCTTCTCTGGGGTGGTTAGTTCTGACTGTCAGCTGACACAGTGTAGAATCAGCTGGGAAGGACTCTGAATTATCTAGAGTAGACTGAGCTGTGGACATGCCAGTGAGGAATTTTCTTACTTAGGGTAGCTAATGTGGGAAGAGACACCTGAGTATAGTTCATGGACCAATTCCTGGACCGAATGAAGAGACCAAGCAAAGCACAAAGTCCACACACATCCATCCACTGCTTTCTGCTCCTGACAATGGATGCAATGTGAGTAGCTGCTCCAGTTCCTGAAAGCCTCACTTCTCCATCAGTGATGGACTCTAACCTAAAATGGGAGCAAAAGAAACTTGCAATTAAGCTATTTCCCCCACAGGGTATTTTATCAGAACAACAAGAACCAAAACCAACACATGCCTCAAGGTAGCTACGCCAAAGGAAACAGCACATAAACAAGGGTATGTGGATGCTTGTAGAAATTTACTCAGACTAGTAACAAAGCAAATGTCCAGAAAAATACTCTACAAAGAAAAAAAATTCTAGTCTTTTCTAACAAAGAGCATGTCTGTAACTGTTGGCATCCAGGAATGGATTACAGGAATAAACTTGAAGGGAGCACAAGAGAATCTTAGGAGGTCATAGAAATGTTTCAGCTTGACTGTGGTGATAACTACATGTGTTTTTGTTTGTTAATACTTCTTGAAGTGTTCTATAAGTACTGGTGCATGCATATGTAAATTATAATTTAATAGAACATTTTCAAATGTTGAGACAAATGCTAATTTCAGTTATAAGAATACATGTTCTACATACTTCTTACAATGTAGTATCTACATATCATATTTACATTATATTAAACTATCACATCTACAACAAATTATATGTCTGTATATGTGTCAATTTTAACAGTGAAGCAATACAGGTTGTTTTCTAACTTTTTAAATTTACTTTTGGTATAAATGTTTTACTTGTTTTTATGTTTGAATACCATGTGTATTCCTGATGCCCATGGAGGTCAGAAGAGGTTATTGGATCTCTAGGAACTGGAATTATAGGTGGTTGTGAGCCACCTTGTAGGTGCTGGGATCTGAACTTGGGTTCTCTGCAAGAGCAGCCAGTGATCTTAATCACTGAGACATATCCACAGTCACTAGCTTGATTTTAGTGATCATCTTCCTTTGGGTACACATCCAGTTTAACTGAAAAATCCAAGCTCAAAAGTCTATTTAACCAAAAGTGATGTGTCAACCTGAATTGACTATTAAAAGTTATTCATCGAGCCACATTAATCCAATACTCAAGAAGAATCTCCATACCATATTGGCACGGTCATTGTTTATCTTATTTAGCTCTCCATTTAACATATGACTTTGACTAAAGTTGGGGTTAAATCATGTATAATATATTAAATCAACCCATATTTGAGTCATCTTTTTCTATGTTCCTTACTTGCTTGAATATATATATTCTACTCTATTAGGTCAAACTGCTCTGAAAATAAATATAAACTATTTTTCTGATAGTCTCATAAGTTAGAGTTCTGGCACTGATGTAATCAAGTAAGTTTACATCAAGATGAAATTTTAGTGTTGCTTAAACTTGTTTTCTTTCAAACAATAAATAAAATAGCTCCATAAGTACTATCAGCAACTATTCAACTCTCATATTTCTATATCTTGTGAAAAAACACTCGACTGTCAAAATTTTTATAAGATGATGAAAAAAAATTACCAATGGATCAATTTAACCTCAAACTGATTAAATAAAACAATCTGTTGAGTTCCTTCAAGCAATAAATCAGTGAGCACCTGGTGCTGTCTCCAGGCCAATTCACTCAGGTTAACAGGTGTGAGTTAGTGCTTGATAGCATTGATTTCCCTGGGAGCCCTTACTTCACGTTTTTTCCTGCTTCTTAGTCAAATGAGGAAAACAAGATATTTCTATGGAGAAAAATGATCATATTTGTTTACTTTGTAACTTGTTCAAATGTGCAAATTCTCAGTACTTATTGCACTCTAAAGCCTATGCTGATTTTGTTATACTGTTATTACACTTTAATGATTTGGAATGTGTGTGCATGTATGTTTATGTGTGCTACACCATGCATGTGAAAGTCAGAGAACAAGATATGAAAACTGGGTCTCTCCTTCCTCCATGTGGATCTCAAGTATCATACTCAGGTCATCAGGCTTGGAAGCGGGAACCTTTAACTACTGAGCCATCAGGTCAGCCTTCCTATTTTGACTTTAGAAAGCATTTATCAACTTCTTATTTAATTTGAGCAAGCTACTAAAATGGTATGTAATGATTCTGATTACTCAGGCATTGAAGTCTATAAAAACCAACAAACTGCTGCTCAGAATTTTCTTTTCTTATTGCTTTAGTTTTATTGTCAACAAAAATCATTTCATTGGATGTTGACATGGAGCTCCACATAATAGAAATGAGTGTGAAGCTGTCTTTGAGAACAACTCGTTTTATTTTGAATTCATTCACTATTGACATGGGAGAATAAGAACTGCAAAATATAATTAAGCCTACTCCTTTTCCTTCTAAACAAAGAAAGGTGAGTGGACATAAGAACCAATACAAGACAATGAAGAACCACTCATACAAGGCAAAGAATGAAGTTGTGACTCTAGCCCACATTGTAGTATTGTGAAAACCCAAGAATGATTTTTTTCACCTACATTATAAAACAGCAACAACAATGGAAAATCTTTGTTCCTGCATACTGATAGCTAGTACAAGATCTGAAGCAACGTACCGCAATCTCAAAGTTTCTGTCTCTTTAAATAAACCATTTCTGAGCACAGTTCATCATACAATATACTGATTGTCCTGATTTGCTTTCTATTGCTGTGATAAAGACCATGATCAAACTGACTAAGGGGATGAAAGGCTTATTTGACTTATATGTCCCAGTCACAGTCCATCACTGGGGGAAGCCAAGACAAAAATACAAGAAGGGAAGGAACCTGGAAGCAGGAACCAAAGTAGAATCCAGAACAACACTCCTTACTGACTTTCTCTACAAGGCTTGCTCAGTCTATTTTCTTATCCATCCCAGGATCATGGGTGATGGAGATGGGCCTTCCCACATCCATCATTAATCATGAAAATGCCCCCACAAACTTGCCTATAGGCCAATCTGATAAAGCCATTTTCTCAATGGAAGTTCATTATCCCCCAGATAACTCTACCTTGTGTCAAGTTGACAAAGACAAAACCAGCACAATGCTGCTAATCATGGAATTATTTTACATATATTTCACTGAGAAAAAAAATACAGCATATAGTCTCAAAATAAGAAAAACACATAGTTCATCCCTCACCAAAGGTACACAACTAAGTTCTTTTTGGAAAAGATATGGAGAAAATCTTATGGGAAAAATAACAGCACAACTATGTATAACATTCTCATACATCTTTTGACACCTCTCGTTTTCTCTGTTTCCTCCTCCTCCATCCTGTTCTTTCTTACCTTACCTGTCCTCTCTCATCAACTAGAAACAAAATTTCATTGTTTCTGAGACCATATCCATTAACTATTTCTTTGCAGCTACCTAGGGTCTGCAGAGTCTTGTTTCCAGAGCATCCAGCTTTCTAAGGACTTTTCTAGACAGGGGAATCTCTAGTCTTATAAAAAGCCTGAGTAACAAGATTTTTTTTGCTATGTAGCTAAGGAAAAATAAAAGATATTAGGATTATTCTCTGAAGAAGCAGGCATTTAATCTTTATACTTCAAAAAGTTAACAGAAAACATATTAATACAGAATGTCCTTTATTCTTTTTCTCTGAGATGCGAAAAGAAACTGTGTATATCTTGATCCACATGGGCATTTGATCTGCTAGGGAGTTTTGTAGGGAAGAATAATTTAAATTGTGTTTCTACAATACTGTATTATCTATTTCAAAATACACTATCTCAGATGAAGAGAAAAGAACTACTGTAGTCTTTATAGAATAGGGATTTATTATAGGAATTGAGTTATGTCCAGAAGGAAAGAAAAGTTTTGCTACTAGATTGTTAAAAGCCATAATCAATGAAGATTTTGTGCTTTCTACACTTTGGTTCTCTACACTGGCCTAAAAAGCCTGTGAGTGAAACATCATATTATGATTCTTGGAAGGGGGGTCTTGTACAATGAAAGCTGAAAGCATGGACCACTGACTCTAGAAATGTCAGCAGGCAGAGGCTGAGTGAGTGGCAAGGAAATCCTTAGTGGAGGCTGATGATAGAGGCTAAATATAGCCTGGAGTTTGGAAACCAATACTCTAAAGGATGTCTCTCTAATATGCTGTTTACTTCCATCCAGAAGAACTTAGAAAGCAGTAAATGCAAGCAGACAATTTCCCTTACTTTACTTATCTAACCAAGGAAAGCTCCAGTAGTAAAAATGCATTTATCATCAACCCCTTGTCTTATGAAGGGAGAACAATGGCTGATACCCTGGCCAAATAGACTTTTCCAGAAGCCGTAATCAACCTTCTAATGATCCCTACAGGTGAGACTTCACTTACATAGGAAGATGGCTCCATTCACCATGTATTTCATTCCCTCCCCTTACCAATACCTGAACACATGGGGAAATCTACTGTCAGTATCAACATCGAGGAGCTTCCCAGGCACAATGTTGAAAGTGGCAATAGACTTCCTTCTCATCTATGTACAGGCCTCCAAGTCTATAAGTCATTTTCCTTATTCTCTTGGTTTTCTCCCTTATAGGAAAGCTAGCTGCTATTTCATGAGGACAGTAAGTGGTCTGGGAAGAAATTTACATGTCAAGGAAAGGAGACTTCTTAGCCAAGACTGAACTGGGACTTCTTGGCAACTGGCCTGCTAGCTCAGTATCCAATCCTTCAGCCCCAGTTAAGTCTTTAGATGACTACAGCTCAAATACATGGATACATAGATATCCCAACACAAATCACCCAGAACATGCTGAGACAAAACCACTGTCAACCGCAAACCACAGCTCAGGCCCAGTGGTCCACATGGAGTCCCTGCAGCTGTTCTGACTTCCAAGCACTTGGAGATTTTGCCAAGAGCCACCCCTATTGACTTTCTTCCAGTTTCTTTATCTAAAAAGAACTTACAAATGTTTGCTAGGGAAAAGCGAAATGAGAGTTGGCATTGGGGTCTGACGGTGTGCCTGGCAATGAGTGGTTTCCTATAAAAGCAATCATGAAATTAACATTGGGATTCCCTTTGACATATGGCTCATCAGCCTCCTATGGCTGCATCAGCCAAGGGTTCATTGATACTACAGAGGAGACCCTGAAGAGAACAGGAAGCAGGAACCAAAAGGAACTTAGGCTCATGCTACTTTTGTAAAGAATAAATGTTACACACACACACACACACACACACACACACACACACACACACACACCTCTCCTCTAGTTTAGGGTAAGCCCTTAGGTAAGTATAGCTCCTTAGAGTTGATCTATACCTCTACTTAAACAATAAACTTTACTAGATAAAGGGGTAATTTCCACGAAACCTGAAGACATAGTAGTTTACTTTACCATCAACTTCCAATAATTAGTATCATGTTATTGACATAAAGTCCACCTCAAAAATTAGCTGTAATTTCAGGTCTTTACTATAATCAAGGTTACATCTCTGGCTACTGTGAAGATGTCTTTTCAGACATGATTCCAGAGACACAATATGCATTCTATTCATCATCAGATCAGATGTTTAGGAAGGGGTTTCCCAAATCTTTTCTAAGTTCTATGCAGCTTCCATGATGAAGAAACATTATATTGGGTAAAACATCGACTCATCCCTGTGTATACAGAGATTGCAATTTCAAGATGTAGTTGGCAGTAGGTTTGTCCACAGAGAATCTTTTAAAAGGAGTTTCTCCCAAGTAACATTACTTTAACTTAAATACTGAAAGAACATTCACTGCTATGCAGTCTTTTAGATCCAGGCAGGAGGGTACAAGGTGTCACCACTCAGGTAGTTATCAGCTACCCAAGGGGGGATCCTGTACTCTTCCAGGTACAGGTGTATCATCTGGGTTTACTTGATTATATTCCCAGATAATCTCTCTCCCTCCTCCCCGCTGTCCACCTCTCTCTCTGCCTTTCTCTCTCCCTCCCTCCCTCTCTCTGTCTCTGTCTCTCTCTGTCTCTCTTTCTCTTTCTTTCTCTCTCTCTTTCTCTCTCTCTCTCTGTATGTGTGTGTGTGTGTGTGTGTGTGTGTGTGTGTGTGTGTGTGTGTGGTGTGCCTGTGTGTAAAATATTTATTTGGTAATGAGAAATCAAAGCTAGTGAAGAGCTTGATGTTTCAAAAATTCAAGATAGATAAATGATAGATGATAGTATAAAACCAAAACAGGAGCCACATTGTTATTAAGTCTCCATAACTTACAAGAATAAGTTTCTGTTTCCTAAACATAATGTATCCTGTAAAGCATGTTTTTCAACCTATGCTGAATTTGAAATTCCACGATGTACATCCACCCCTTTTGCCTTGCTAAACTCCTGCACCTGTGATGTATGATTGTCCTTTGGCCTTATGAAAATGTGTCTTCCCAGATACCATGATGACTCACTCCCCTTCCACATGATGGATTCTTGTGTATCTCAAATCCTAAATGGTCTTAATAAAAACCCAGAGCCAGATATCTGGGTAAATGCTGAAAGATAAGAGAGACAAAGGAGCAGGCCACAGTCATCTCTTACCTCAGCAACTCCTTAGCCTGAAAGGGGGTGAGTTCCTATCTCCTCCCACCTTATATTGCACTCTCTGCCCAGTCATACCACTTCCTGTCTCCACCTCCCTAGCGCCAGGATTAAAGGTGGGAGCCTCTACCACCTGGCTCTTTTTCTCTTTTAGTCTGGATCAATGGGATCTCATTGCCTTTGATCTCAGTACTTGGGAGGCACACACTTTTAATATCAGCACTAGGGAGGTGGATACAGGAAGTGGCATGGCTGGGCAGAGAGAGCAAGGTGGGAGGAGACAGGAGTTCACCCCCTTTCAGGCTGAGGAGATGGAGAGGTAAGAGATGGCTTTGGCTTGCTCCTTTGTCTTTCTGATCTTTCAGCATTTACCCCATATCTGACTCTAAATTTTTATTATTAAGACCCATTATAATTTGAGATACAATCTTGCACTTATCTACCCCACAGGCAGCCTTGAGCCCTGAGTCCCCCACTCTTCTGTCCTGGTGCTAACAGACAATTATCTTCTCTCAGCCAACAACCAATTCCAAGTAAACTTGCCAAGCTAAATACATACCTCTGTCTAGTTCTGGAGTAAAGGTTCTAGGAACTGGACTCACTTTTCCCTCCACACATGTTTAGTTTTGAAGCCATACTCCATCTCTCATTGAAGTTCTTGCATGAATCCTTTTTTACAGCAAAATATTTATTATCCTGTTCCTTTTAGTTCCTGAATAGTCTAAAGTCATCACTGTCTCCAGAGTGATATCCTTTGCTGTTACACATCAGACAAGTTCTGCCTTAACTTTCCCGATGTTTTTTATATGTGTCAATGAGATTGGACATATCCCCTAAACAGGGTTTAATACTTTATGATGGCCAACCTTAATTGTGAACTTGACTGAATTCAGAATCCATCATGGAAACATACCACTATATTTGTCTTATGATGGTGTTTCCATAGGAGCTGAGAAAGAAAGACCTGCCTGAGTATGGGCAGCACCACCCCAAGAGTCGGGGCTCTTTCTGAATGAAGAGGAGAAAGCAGGGGAATAGCCGCTAGCATCTCTCTCTTCCTATCTAGGGATGAAATACGACCACTTGCCTCACTTACTGCAATTATGTCCCCCTCATCATGGTGAACTGCATCTCCTCAAGCTGAACCCCAAATCAGCCCTTCTTACCTTAGGGAGCTTTTTATCAGGACACAGCAACAAGAAGTGTATGACAATTGCTCGAATTCCTAAATTGTCTTCTGTGGTTGTTGCTTTGTTTTTGGTTTCGTTTTGTGTTTTTTTTGTTGTTGTTGTTTTTTTTTTTTTTTTTTTTTTTTCGAGACAGGGTTTCTCTGTATAGTTTTTGGTGCCTGTCCTCGATCTCGCTCTGTAGACCAAGTTGACCTCGATCATAGAGATCCAACTGGCTTTGCCTCTCGAGTGCTGGGATTAAAGGCATGTGCCACCGCACCTGGCTCTAAATGGTTTTATAATAAAAGCCCAGAGCCAGAATATTGGGGTAAATGATGAAAGATAAGAGAGACAAAGCAATAAGCCACAGCTCCCTCTTACCTCTAGAACTTCTCAGCCTGAAAAGGCCTCAGCTGATAGGCCTCTAGACTAATGAGATTCCTCAGCCAAAAAGACTCCAGCCAAAAAAGCCTCTAGCTGAAAGGGATGTTTCTGTCAAAAAGCTTTTAGCTCCTGTCTCCTCAAGCCTTATACACCTTTCTCTGCCCAGTCATCACTTCCTAGGATTAAAGGTGTGTGTGCTTCCCAGTACTGGGATTAAAGGTATGTGCCATCATTGCCTGGCTCTGTTTCTGTCCTAGACTGAGTTAATCTAATGTAGTCCAGGGTGGCTTTAAACTCACAGAGATCCAGACAGATCTCTGCCTTCCAAGTGCAGGGATTAAAGGTGTGTGCCACCACTGCCTGGCCTCTATGTTTAATCCATATGTTCTATTCTCTGATCTTCAGGCAAATTTTATTAGGGTACACAATATATTACCACATATGACCAATTAAAGCCACCATTTAATTCATTACTCTATTTCTCAAAATTACAATGTACAATTAATGGAGGCATTGCTTTTTTGATAAGATCAGTTATCAAAGACATAGCATTGAGTAGCACCTGAAAGGAAGCTGAAATCAAAGACCTTTTTGTGTTCCTCAGGAAAATGCTGGGCTGCCTTTGGGAATGCAGGGATAACTTAGCCTTGGTTTTCATTATTACTGTGGAAGGACAGAGGTCAAACACACCATCTTTGGACTGCCAGCAGTCCTTCAATAATCCAGGATGAATAAATCACTAGTGTTGGATGAGATGATGGGCTGAGGAGGAGAGATGTCAAAGGACCTCATCAGAAGATAAAATAACAGAATATTTTATATCTTAACCTATCACCTAGATATTCACCATTTATATGAAGGACTTTAAATCTACTAAAGGAGTATTCTTTAAAATTGAGTTTCTCAATTTTATCCAAAGTCCAGAGCATTCAATTAAACGAAGACAAAATATATACTTATGCCTTGAGCTTAAGGATGGTTAATTCTCTTAATCAAGTCTTCAGTGACTGTCATTGACTTCCCTGTTTCTGAAATTTTTAAGTCATAGTACCTTTTAAAGTGTTTAATGTGGTTTTTCTGTTGTTAGCCATTATTTCTGTCTCCACAGTGTGTCAATAAGAGCATATAAATCAGTCTTTTACTTCACATTCATCTACAACTTTCTCCTATGAACAGAGCATATCCGTTAAATATTACTAATGCTTAATTTGCTTTTATCAGGTGGTAAGAAGTACAAATTCACAGACTTCATTATTAATCACTCTGTTCTTCAATTTTCATCACTGTAACAGAATAACTGAGAAAACCACTTGAAGGGTGAAAGGATTTATTTTGACTTACAGCATCAGAGGTGTTAATGCATGGGCTCATGGCTACATTGCTGAGCTTATAGTCAGGTGGAACAATACATACAATGCAAGGAAAGAAGTGGAGCAAAACTGCTGATATTGTGGTGGCCGTGAAGCACAGTGAAGACAAGAGGAGGCAGGTGTCAGGTCTGCCCTTCTAAGTCTCCCGTGGTAGACTTCCTCCAATGGGGCTCAAACCCCTAACTGTTAATTCAGCTATGAACTTACGAGTGACTAAACCATTGATAAAAGCAGTAACCTCATGATCACATCACTTCTCAGAAACAAGCCTTCAACACACAGCCGTGTTTGAAAGACACTTCCTGCCAAACAACAATAGTCCCCATATCCACAAGCTCATTCATTTGTAATTACTTATCAATTTCTAATATCTGTACCAGGCAAATTATTGGAAGATTATGACAAATCTGCACCAAGATTTACAAGCTAACGAGTAATTATAGGCACCATGTTAGATAGCATAATAAGGGAGGAAATAGTACTAAGGCAGATGTTCAAATTCAAAACTAAACAGGCAGAATGATACAGCCTCCCAAAAAAACAGGATAAAATGCCAGTGAAGAAAGTTATGCAAAGGTCAGAAGTTACATGGGATTGTGTAAGAAAACGTTTTAAAATCTAGGAATGCAAGAGTGGCTGGCAGCATTGGACTTTAATCCTAGGCCCTTGGGAGGATAAGGCAGAAAAATTGAATGTTCAGGGCCTGACTGAGCTACAAAGCGAGATCAAAGCTAACTTAAGCAATTTAATGAGAACTTATCTCAAAAGCACTATTTAAAGAGCTCAGTGGGAGTATGCTTGACTAGCACATGTGACAATCTGTGTTCAGTCCCCAGCACCCACCCCAACCACAACCTCAAAACTCAAGAAAATCTAGGTGAACATAGATAACACAAAAAGCTTTTCACAATAAAAGGTCAATATTTACTTTTTGTGCTGGAATACATACTCAAATCTTAACTGAAAAACATTGAGCCCAAATATCCTCATGTTCAATCTTTGCTGTGTTTTTGTGATTATTGATTATGTTATTAATGGATTAACCATTCTTGATTTGAAAGACACAGTTCTATCACATGTCCCTAACTTCTGTTTCAGATATATATATTTGCTCAAGAAAAGACTTATTTGTTTAAGTTTAAATGAGCAACTACTTTTACTAGGTAACCTTAATAGATGAACAGGATGAATAGGCATGTATACAAATTGGGATACAAACAAATGATGCTACAAATTTATACCAACTGTCTTTTCAAGATTTATTTTTATTATTATTTGTGTGTGTGTGTGTGCGCGTGCGCGCGCGCGCGTGCGTGTATGTCTGTATGTACGTGGTATGATGTCTGTGTGGGCACCCACCCAGTGAGACTAAAGGACTGTGTTAGATCCCCTAAAGCTAGAGTTACAGACTGTTGTGGCATAGGTGATGAGAACTTGAGTCCTCTGGAAAAACAGCAAGCATTCCTACCTGCTGAGCCCTCTCACAAGCCCGTATACCAACCATCTTTAATCTCAAACAATGACACTAACAAAAAGTACTAAAATTTGTCAGTAGCCAAATTGCTTTTTTGTTTTATAGTCAATTCCTTATTTGCTATAACTCAAACTAAAGTTCCTTAAGGTTTGTAAACAAATTAAACTCTGCATATCATTATTTAACTTGATTTTTTTTAAAGGTCTAATTGCTTCATGGGGGGAAAATCAATTTTTCATTCTGCTCAAGTTAAATTAACTGTGCTTGACTGGTTATATTTTCAGAAAAGCAAAACCAAGTTGAAATTGTTGCTGTGGTGACAAGAAGGCCTTCTAATTTGTTTTGTCAGAGCTTTCAGCATTGTGCTACAAGTAAGAAGTGTGGTAATTATCCTGCAGTTCGCTAACAATTATTGCCAATTTCCTGCACAATCTGATTCAATAGCAGGTGCTGCAAAAACACCAACTTAGAAATAAATTTTAAAAATAGGAAAAGCCAAACAGCCCAAGGCTTCCTACTAACCACAAATACATTCTTACTATTTGTTCAACTTACACTGTTTTGATTTATATTATTCACAAATATGATAATATACTATTTCATAAAAATTTACATAAAGCATCCACCTATGACAACTGAAAGACATTTTTTATTATTTTTTCTTTAATTTTTGAGATTTTAATTACATCATTTCTCCTTTTCCTCTCTTCCCTCCAAGTCCTGTCATATATATAAGCCTCCTTATTCATTTTTTATATTAATAGCCTTTTTGCCTTAATTTCTGTTACATGCATATATGTATCTGTGCATAGATATATTTTCCTAATTGTAATCTATTCAATCTACATAATGTTACTTGTAAGTATGTTTTAAGGGCTGACCAGTTGGTATTGGATAACCACTTGGTGTGCTCTTCCCTAGACCATTTCTCCAGCTCTCAGCACTCCTTAGTTGCCTATAGTTCTTTGTGGAGGCCTCTGGGGCTGTCTACCATCTACTTTGGCATGCCTATATTTCAAAGAGAAGATAATAAGAAACAATTACAACTGTGCTTTTTAGATAACATTCTTTATTTTATTTTTAGTTGTCAAGGAATAATTGTATTATGTTATCTTACAATATATCTATGCATTCATGAGTGATTAAACTAACTTGAGTAATGTATTTATTCAGCTCAACTATTTTACATTGCTTTCTAGTGAAACTAAGTAAAATTCAACCTTTTTCTATTATGATATTGAAATGTTTATTGTTCACATAACTCATGTTAATTTTAAATTTTGATTAGTGTGTATTCACTGTGCAAAGTAATGCTTCATAACATTTTTGGTCAATGTACTTTGAGCATACTCATCTCCCACAGTCTCTCCTGTGTCAACTCCACCAGTTCATTGCCTTACTTTGATCAATGTGAATATTTCTATTTCCATTAATTTTCCTGAATGTAGCATCTCACTCTTCTTTATGGCTAAATAAAACCAATGTATTTTGATCAGTGTTCTTCCATCATTGTTCATTTATATCTTTATCAACACATCCTTCAAAATTATGGATCTGATAAAATATTTTGGAAATCAAGATTTTTCTTATGTTTCTATTTTACTAATAAATAAAAATCCAAGCTATCTATTGATTTTTATTAAATTTTATAAAAATAGTTATCGAGGTTGGGACTAGGATATGGAATTAAAACTTACAGATTCATCTTCCAATGGTGATTAATTAAAAAAATAATTACTGTATTACATAAATTTTGATAATATAAAATAAATGCTATAGTAGACATAGGCCAGGGACTTTGAAACTATGTCTTATGGGTATGTTCAACTCAGGGCTTGGGACACACTTGATAAATTCCTCCTTGAAAGGTCAACATTCAGATACAATTTGAAAGATTCTTTGTAATCAGTCAATTGATGACAGAGTACTATTTCTGAGATAACATACTGGAAAGACAAAGGCAAAGGGACAATATGAGTGCACACCTCATTCCAGTAAGTGCGTGTGATCTGGACACAAGGAAGGCAGAGTTCACCTGCTGATTTCCCTACCAAGAGATCATGGAGGCCTCATGAGCAGATTCAAAGCAGCAGACTTCAGGGCTTGAACTTGACCTCCTAGCAGACACTAGTATTCACATGAAATCTTATTCCTGATATCTGAAATCTATTTCTTTTTTTAAATTATTTATTTCTATTTTACAAGCATTGGTGTTTTGCTTGCGTGTATGTCTGTGCAAGGATTCTGGATTCCCTAGAGTTTGAGTTACAGTCAGTTGTGAGCTACCATGTGGGTGCTGGGAATTGAACCTTGGTCTTTTGGAAGAGCAGCCAGGGCTCTTAACCACTGAGCCATCTCTCTAGCTCCTGAAATCTATTTCTTAAAGGGAGCTATAACAAGTTAGATTATACTATAAATATATGATGTGTCACCATATCTTATAAAGGAAGGGGAAGTGTGACATCAATGAGAGGAAGGGTTAAGAGCTATGTTGGTCCCTGTATCTAACTAGCCTGACTCTCTGAGCCATGGCTTCTGATGTAGAAAAGAAGCATGAGGCCTGGTGTGTGCTTTGACTTCTGCATGGTACATCTAGCATGCCAGTTACTCTAAACCCTGCTTTTCCCCACTGGCTCCTTAGGGTAGAGGCTACATTATTATTACCTACTTGTCTCAGCATGACAGTGTGCTCAAAGAATACCAGAAAAACTTCAAAAGGCATCTTTATTTGAACTTTGACAAGGGACATCAGAAGAGCAGTGACATCACATTTCAAATAAAAAGGGATTAAGTATATTCAAGCAAAAATACAAAAGCATAATAGAGTATAACTTCTTAATGCATAAAATGACCATCTGATTGCAATGCTATTGAAGAGCTTCCCTAAAGAATGTTTCTCTATCACAAATGACAGGAAAAGGAACAGTATGTCCAGCTTCATTTATTTACCAGCCCAACAGAAAGTGTCAGCTTTAAGTACCTTCCCAATTGGTACAATTACAACACCCAATGTGTGCTATTCAGTCTCCTTTGCCAAAGAAACCGCAACATTGTGGTTCTCTAACAAATAAAGCTTGCCTGAAAATCAGAAGTAGGAGCTAGGCACTAGTTAACCATAGAGGTCTGGATATCTGTACAGACAGAGAGGAAGTGATAGAGCTGGGCAGAGAGAGAAAGTAATAAGGTAGGATGGAGAGAGGAACGTGCTGTCTTTCAGTGAAGGATTTTGTAGGGGTAAGAACTAATGGCTATATATAGAGAGAGAGAAATGATGGATAAAGATTATTAAAAAGTATATTATTGAATCTACTCTGAAAAAAGGGAGGATATGATAAGATAAAAAGGTAGATTATTAAATCCACGTTTAAAAGGCAACTACTGATTGTAAATATTTTACATTGGGTTGGATTTTTGTATATTGTATACACATTATGTATATTGATACAAATTTGAGATTGATTTTATTAGAAAATATTGTTCATATATTTATAATCTTATTCAAGGTATTGTACCTATACAGTTCATTTAACAATGTAATCCAAATTGCTAGTCCTTAAAAGTTATTATTACCAACTAATTAGGATATAAAGAAATGAAAGTTAGTAGTTAGTCATTACAATCAAACTTGTAGTCACATTAGGTTATGTTTTCAAAGTTAAACAGAAATATATTTTAGATAGACAGGTCATCTTCAAACACTTCAGAGATCTACAGAATATGGCAATTAAGATATTTTAATAACAGATTTTTTTCTTTTTTTATGACAATGAGACATGTCTGCACCTGTCAGCATCAATCTACTTCAGAGATGATGAAGGGCATTGAAGAAACTCCATATGGAATTCACTTTATTTGTGGCAAAAGTTATCCACCAGGCAAGAAAATGCTCTTGCCTGAACTGCTGATAGTATGCTGTCCAAAATGGGACAAGCAGGACACAAAAGAAAGGACTGCTGATCCTTGCCAACACAAGGTAGGCAGGCCCTTCAGAAAATCCTGCTTTACAGATAAGTCTTTCAGATATGCTAGGCCTGTAGGCCAACAATGGATGCCCCTACACTACAGAGAAATCTGGGGTGACTTTCCAGGCAGCCAGCTGTTTCAGTCATTACATTTTTTTGGAATTCCCTTGTTACTTCCTGTTTACTCCATTAATATTATTTCCTTCTTGGGTCTCTGAGAGAGTTGAAGAGTAGTTAGAGTTTTTCCTGTTAAGAAATTCAGAACAGAAACTCACTAAACAGGTGTAAAGTGTATAAGTTTGAAAGACATCAAAAGATAGTTTTCAGGCAATAATGCAAATTAGGATAGAAGATGAATTAGATACAATCCTTTGGATTCACAAAGATAGGATAGATAATGGAGTATTTTCTCTGAATTTTTTAAATGCAAATGGACATGAGATTATTGATGCATTTATTGCCTGTTTATATTGTATATAGTTATTGTACATATTGTACATAGTTTTTCTTATATTAGTTATAAACTTTTTTTAATTTTAGATGAAAAAAGGGGAAATGTGGTGGTATTTTATTTGTGCTCTAACAAATAAAGCTTGCCTGAAAATCAGAAGGAGGAGCTAGGCACTAGTTAACCACAGAGGTCTGGAGGTCTGCACAGACAGATAGGACATGATAGAGCTGGATGGAGAGAGGAAGTGATAAGGCAGAGTGGGGAGAGGAGCTTGCTCTCTTTCAGCAGCATAAGGGTAAGAACTAGTGGTTTACTCTCTGCCTCTCTGATCTTTCAGCTTTACCCCAATATCTAGCTCTGGGTTTTTTATTAGTGAGACCATTTAGAAATTAGTGTTAATAGCATGGATATAAGACTGAACTAAAAGACAAAGCTAGGGGTTCCTGCCTCACTAAAATTGAAATATTGAGAATATAATGTATTAAACCAATTTTTTTATTACAATCATAGGGACCAAAAAAGATTCCATTGATCAAACCCTTCAAATCTAACAGAATTGTTGGAAATATATTGTCTTCCTCAAACTCACAGATATTTACACATTTCAGCACACCTACAATCTAAAAGAGTGGTACAAAATAAATTCTATTAATAATTTCTCCAGAGAAGAAAAATCTATAAACATGTACATACATAATACATATGTATTTGTTGTATTAAAATACCTTCCAACATAATTGACTTTTAAGTAAAAATAATAAAAATATACTATTAAATTTACTGTACAATATTTAATGACTCTGTGTGTGTGTGTTTGTGTGTGTGTATATGTGTGTGGGTGTGGAGAGAGAGAGAGAGAGAGAGAGAGAGAGAGAAATTCAAAGAAATAAAAATGATTTATAATTGATATCACTTAAGGATAACCAGTGTAGGCTTGGATATGAAATCATTAACTAAGTAATCAGTAAATTTAAGAAGCTTAAGAAAGCCTACAACCAATCAGAAGGAGGATTAAAAGGAAGGAGAATGTGGAAGACAAGAAGAGGAGGAGACCATCACCACTGCCATCATGACAACTACCACTACCATGACTCCTACCACTACCATGACAACCACTACCACTACCACCGTGATAACCACCACAACCACCACCACAGGCTGGCACATAAAAATCACGTTTCTCAATATTAGTGTTAGAGAAAATGTCTGAAAATCAAACAAGAAAAGAAGGTTCATTATACACAGTGAAATAAATGATGTAAAACTGAAGCATTGGGTCAACATTTAAAGACACTGAAATAACTAAAAATTACCATCTTAAAATTCCTTAATGCATGAATTTTTTTAATAAAGAGCATATAAATTTAAGATATACCAGAGACTGATGTCTGCTATTGGGCATTTGGACAGAAGAGAAATAATTCAGAATTTGGACTTGCACAAAGGAATTAAGCACATCACAAATGTGAACACCATGGATAAATACCAAGTATTCACTTTAATATTAATATTTACTATTTAAATGTTTTCTAATATAATTGATTTAAAGAAAGTAAACAAATAATATTCTGTTTGGTTTATAATATAGAATTTGAACATATAACAAATGTAGCACAAATATTAGACAAAATGAAAATACAATATTTTAAAGCTCTCATACTATATGTGAAATAGTATGATATGTGTGGTGGTTGAGATGGCTTCTGTAGGCTAATTTATATGAACATTTGGTTCTTGTTGGTGGTGCTGTTTGGAAAGGTATAGGAGGCATGGTAATCATGGGAGACAAGTGTGGGAGTCTGCCAGAGTCCAGCTCTAACCTGTTCCCACCTTTCAAAGGGTTATTGGGTGAAGGAGGGATGAATGAAGAAATATTAGGTAAAAAGATAGAAAGAGATAATAAGAGAGACAGAGACACAGGATAGCTTTGGGAGGGCCCTGGGTCAATACCCAGCCTCGCAGAGCTTTGTTCAAAAGAGCATTTTATAATATGCCAAGGGAAGAGGCAAAAGATTTCCACCTTGCAAGATCAAAGCATACCACAGAGTCAGGTGTAGACCCTTGAAAACACCTGGTAAACACACCCATGGCCAAATCATCCCATTATGCAGCCCCTCTGGGTAAAGCAAGCTCAGATTCTCTGACCCCAAATAAGGTCTCACTAGGTAGCCTCTGTGGGCCATGACAGTTCTCCCTTCTTAATAATATAAAGGGTCGGTCCCCAGACCCAACAGACAGCCTATATTGGCCCACTTTCTTCAACCATACAGTCTTATCTGTCTCTGACTACCAGCCTCTGCCCAGGGAAGGTACAGAGCCTAACTCCATGAAACTCTGAAGCTGTTTTTCCACTAAGGAGCTTGCAAATAGCTGGAATAATCATAGCAATACTCCTGCTCCTTATGGCTGCTATACCTCCTAGTAAAGGAGTAGAGGATGATAAAGGTAGAATGGCATTTTTAAATAGGTCTAAGATGACTACAGCAGTCTTAGCTGTACCAAGCCCTTTTTTGAAATCAATAAACTCCTGATGCAACTGCATCAAATAAATCAGTAAACTCCTGAAACAACCACATCAAATCTAAGAACTCCTTAGCATCACCATTAACATTAACAAGTTAACATCATAATTCTAGCATGAATATTACTATACATAATTACAACTCTCACAAACTTACATCCAAAAGCAAACTCTCAATAGAACCATTTACACTTTACAAACTTTAGCAAACATCCAAAAGCAATTTCTCAATAAAACTACTTACATTTCCTAAAAACAATACATAGGGTACATTAGCAGAAGTTAATATTATCTATACAAAGAACAAGAAAATATTTTCTTCAAAAATTAAAGAGATTGAGGAATATTAATTCTCCCTTTTCTTTATAACCTTTAAGATGCATCTTGAGTCTGGGTAGATAAAACAAATTTCTCTATTCCTACACCAAATTGTGAGTAACCTCAGTTAATAAAGCATATATGCATAGGTGCAATCAAAATTGTCCCATTGCAATTGAATCACTCCTGTCCATCCTATTTCTTAAGTCTGAAAATTTCAAAAAAAAAATCAGTTCTGATATCAGTCTTAATGTTCCACTCTAAACTTTCTGATACCAGTCTTAAAGTTCCAAATACAAAGACAACCACAACCAAAAAACTTGTTGCAGTTCCCTTGAATGCAACAACCCAATTCAAACAAGCATCTCTGAAACTTTCTCTCTCAGAGACACTTTATGACCATAGCCCCTCCCTAGGCAATTTGCCCCAGGACAAAAGCTGTGGTATTCAGGTGGATTGGGCTTTGGTTCCCAGTATTGTGTTGCTGATTAGTGATTTTCCCAGGCCTTCATGCATGGTAAGTTTTGCTTGGTTCACCTTGGCTGTCCTCTGCCTTCTCTGGTACAGCTGGCTTGCCAAACTTAGGGCCCAGTGAGTACATGGTCACCAGTGCTAAGCATGCTGGGTTCCAGAAGCCTCTGTGCTGCCCTGCTTACATGGCCCAATGCCAACCTCAGGCAGCCCTATTGCTCTGGGCATATGGTGCCACTGGGAGCTCAGGCTGTGTCAATCTCAGCAGTTCTTCTGCCTTTCTTCCCAGAGCCTCCGTCTCAGTTGTAGCCTGGCTCCACTGTTCAGCCTGAAGCACAGCGCTGCCTTAGCTCAGATGCCTCAAGGGACTTAGATCCTGCTCATTCCATTGCATGTAGTATTTCAAAAACTTTGCTGTACTCTCATGTCCAGGGCACATCCCATCTGGGCATTCTGTCAGCTAGCAATCTCCTCTGGGTCCACAGCACTACCTCTACTGCAGTTCTGCCCTGGGGGGATGCTGCTCCACCTCTGCAGGGACCCCAGAGTCCCCAGAACACACTCAAATTCAGAGGTCTCTGCTCCCTAGCCCTCCTGGTATGCACCCTGCTGGCATTCCTCTTTGGAGGCTCTGTTTCTCATGCAGCTGCCATGGTGCCCTGTGCTCTTGCTCTCCAGCTGCCCACTGACAGACCTGCTTAGGTCAATGGGGTCTAAAGTCTCTGCTGCACTCTCCAAGCTGCCACTGCTGCCTGCCATCCACCTCTCCCTCAACATCTCTGCTGGGCTCATCAAGGTTGAACATAGCCTCAAGTCATGTCAGTCCAGGTCTCACAAACACTCTGGCTGACTGCATTCTCCTCACTGCAGCTCTTTCACAGTAAGTGCACAAACCCCTACTGTTCACACTGGCTTTCTCAGCATCTACTGCCTGCCACATGATGATGATGATGATGATGATGATGATGCCATGTAGGTCACAGCTGATGATGCCTAGCTGGGACAGCTACTGTTCTCACTGCTGCTGCTACTACTACTGCTGGCACTGCTGATGCTGTTCTCAGACAGCTGCACCTGCAGTGGTTGCTTGGTTTCAGATGCTGCTTTTTGTGTCCTGGGTCTGTGGTGATATTTTATTTGTGCTGAAATGTGGTGATATTTTATTTTTGCTTTAATAAACAAAGTTTGCCTGGAGATCAGAGGAAAGAGACCAGCCATTATAAGCAAACAAAGAAGTCTGACAATGGTAGCACATGCCCTTAATCCTATCACTTGGCAGGCAGGAGCTCTGTGTGTTCAAGGCCACACTGGAAACAGAGCCAGGTGTGGTGGCACATGCCTTGAATTCCAAAACTAGTTAATCATGGAGGTCTGTACAGACAGACAGGAACTGACAGAGCTGGGTAGGAAAAGGAAGTGATGTAGCTGAATGGAGAGGGGAAATGAGATGGCAGAACAGAAAGGCATATAGATGTGGGAAAACAGGAAGTTGTGGCATTTGGAAGCTGCAGAGTTGGTGAGGTAAGGTTGGCTGGTGGCTTTCGCTATTTCCCTGATCTCTCTAAGGTTTTCACTCCTATATTTGGCTCTGTGTTTTTTTATTTAATAAGACCATTTAGAAATTCATCTACACAGGTCCCATGCTAGGGAAACTTACTCTACTTTAAGTTAAATCTTCACTATATCCCTAGTCCTAAAGCCTATATTCTCCAAACTTTACCAAAACTTTATTACAACTTTAAACCTAACTTAGTAAATACACACACACAGAGAGAGAAAGAGAGAGAGAGAGAGAGAGAGAGAGAGAGAGAGAGAGAGAGAGAGAGAGACCTGCTGCAGCCTAACTTGAACTATTCTACTTCATATTTACAATTTTACTCCTGAAGAAAAGGATAAAACCACACTCAACTCTGAGTATGCACACTTAACCCACGGTGTTCCTTCTCTTTATCCTCTGTACCTAAGTCCCTGTTTGGGCACCCTCTGTGAGAGTCTGCTGAAGTCCAGCTCCAACTTGTTCCCACCTTTCAAAGGGTTCTTGAGTGGAGGAGAGAGGAATGAAGAAATATTAGGTAAAAAGATAGAAAGAGATAATAAGAAAGACAGAGACACAGGATAGCTTTGGGAGGGCCCTGGGTCAATTCCCAGTCTCCCAGAGCTTTATTCAAAAGGGCTTTTTATAATATGCCAAGGGGAGAGGCAAAAGACCTTCTGCCTTGCAAGATCAAAGAACACTGTACAGCCAAGTATAGACCCTTTCAAACACCTTTGAGTGAAGGAAGAAGGATTAAACAAACAAACAAAATGGACATGAGACAGCTAAAAGAGAAAGAAAGAGACAGAATATATAACATGTAAGAGAATAAAGGATAAACAAAAATCTGGGGTTTGGTAGTATCTATTGTAACACAGGAGACAATAGAATACAGAACCAATTTCCCTTTCCTTCTCTGAACAACCTTGGGATATGAAACAAGGAGCCCTGGGAAAGCCCCAATGAGGTCCACCTTTGACCTCTGCCCTCTGATCTCCACTTGTATTTCCTCTTCTAGAATGTGTGCTAGATTTACTTGTGTAGTATCTCGTGAACAGAGTGGGGCAGAAGTCAATGAATGACACTTCTAAGTTTGGGTTGTCTCTATTTCCCATCCTTAAGACCTACCTTTGGTAATCTTTCGTGGCTCTCACTCATGGTCTCTCTCTGTCTCTGTCTCTCTCTGTGTGTGTGTGTGTGTGTGTGTGTGTGAGAGAGAGAAAGAGAGAGAGAGAGAGAGAGAGAGAGAGAGACAATATGACAATAGCAACACAACTGAATTTGAAATAACATTTAGATTCCAGAATTTGATTATTTTAATCTATCTTTGGCTACAGCTTTGCAGAGTATCTGAATATGTAAATTGTATCACATTGTATTAAATTCTCTTTTATTACCCCTTTGTATTAGAGTATACATAACAGATGCTCAGTTAACAACTCTTTCTGTCTCTTTCTCTATTACTTACTCAGAGATAATCAAGCATCGTACTTTGAACAATACTATACACAGGTCAATGGAATGAAAACCGAGGTTGCAAGTTTAGCAGTCCCTGAGTCACTGCAGCCTGATGTATATATACATCATTGAATTTTTAGGTAACTGAATTCCTAGCTTGCTTTAGTTCTCTAAAATCAAATTAAAAGACAATAACCTGTCCATATGGGAAAAATGTAAAATGCAGTGACACTGCTCTAACAATAATACAAAGGAGCAGTAAAAGAACAGTGCAATGTAATATAATGTGCATCTCAACGTGTGAACACTCTTGCATAGCTATACTTGAAGACAGATGGAAATAATCACATACTTGTGTCTCCAGGGGCATCAGATCAGTTGTGTTGCTGTTGTTAGTCTCTTCAGATACCGAGAGCATTTCTATCTGATTTTCCAAGATGACAAACAGTCCTTGGTTCAATATGGGCAGGCACTGCCTTATTGACTCTCATGACACACACAGTAACTATATCCTTTGAGAAGCGTTACAGCATTAGCTTGAGTCTTTTAAATTTCCATTGTAGATAGGCCATTATCTGTTAATTTCATTTCAGACTTGCAAAGTAGGCATAAAAACCCAATTATTATGAAAATAGGGCATTAAGTCTAATAGAAGTGGGCTCAGATGTAAAGAATTAGCATAAAAAGAAGACATTAAGTCTAATAAGAATGAGCACTGGTCTAGATAGAAATAAAATCTAGACCCAAGCATTGAATCAACTTGGTGGGTAGTGAAAAATCAGCTCGATAATTCACTGCTGAAAATGGAAAAACCTAGCTGTCTACAGTCCAAGGAATTTCTGGTCAGATATCTAGAGTTTCCCTAAACATTGTAACCTTTCACCTTGCAAGGTATTGGTTGCTTGTAACCTTTATCACCATAATCTTACTAATGTCATTCAGTAGCTTTATTACTTTTAATTAATCAAGCTCTGCTTTCTTTAATAATAAATTTTAGTTCTATCTTTTCTCTCTGTGTATCTATCAATAAAAAAATTTAGCAATCCATAGCCAAACTAGCAAGTATCTAATGAAATTAACCCTTGAGATGTTATGGAAGATTCTAACATGGTCCAAAAGTGGAGCATTAATTTTAGATCTTCCATATATAATTACATAGCAATATACTTGGATTAGAGTCATTATAATTGCACTAGCATTACAAAGTATGTAAACGGAACATTAATGCATACATTACTCCTTTAATTTTTAATTTATCATTTTTATGGATTGGGAATGTCACTATCTAGAGTTACTATTAATTGTCGAGCAATTAAACTATATCAATGTCTTTCAATTACTCTATAGGCATTATTACTTTAAAATGTAGTAAGCTGGGCATGATCATTCCCAGCACTTAGGAAGTAGAGACAAGAGGATTGGAAGTTCAAGGTCATTCTCAGCTAACATAAATTAAAAAGCCATCCTAGCCTACATTAGGCACTGTCTCAAAACAATAAACAAACACAGAAAAATTAAAAGAAAAAACTATTATCTAAACAGAGGTTATCATAGCAAAACTAAAGGGTGTGAAGAACTTTGCCTGTATCAGTACAGGAAGACAACAGAAAGGAATGGGAAATGACGGAGAGCAGTGAGGGATGATGGTGTGGTCTTTAATGCAAGGAAGGGTAATGATAACTTGGTGGTTTTCAGCTGGTCAATTGTGTTGTGTAGTGAAAACTCCCCTGGGTCATTTGCAGAAAAGCTTCTTAGATTTTCAGAACTACATTGCATGGACATAAAATTCCATAACTCAAATCTGTAAAACCTATATCCTATGATCCATACTGGCTTTCCAGGACAGTGTCCCATGTCGTGTTTTCACATCTAAGCAGCTTTCTTCTGCCACAGCTATTCTAAAGATAAGTTACAAGCCCACCTTACTGCCTGTGCCAAACAATCATTGTCATAATTCTGTGTGTTATTCCTGGAGCTCCCGTGAGCTTCCCTCACAGCTGAGGTTAGAATAAGTGTTAACCATCCGTTTGCACCTGCTTGGCTGAGCCCTGTCTCAGCCCTCCAGAGCAGCCAGGATCACTCTCTCAGGCCCAACATTTACCCCTTCCATTCCTAATTTTGCTTTTACACCAGTTCATTTTAAGAAGCTCAATAAAAAGCTTAACTAAATTGATTAATAATCACATTGTTTTCAAAATTCTTGTTAAACTATTATTCAAAAGGGCTATTATTTAATGTTTCTGTTAACCAAAGCTTGTGAATATCTAAGTACTATACATGTTATCACGTTTTTGTCTTTGTAATAACTCTGTAGAGAATATAATTTGTTTTGCTGAAAACTAAGTAAAAATTGTGAAACGTTCTCGAGATAATGAAGCTAGTAAGATAAGAGTACATCTTTAGACTGAATTTTGTCTTTGTTTATGCTTATCTTTCTCTTGTCTTTTCACCAACGTGTGATACTAGGCGATATACTTGAAGATAACAATTTCTTCTCAAATGTCTGTTAGCCAGGCGTTTCCTAAACTAGCTGAGTGACATCTGAAAATCGCACCCAGATGACACTCTACTTCCTAACAGGAAAGGGCATCTCCCTGTAACTGTGCATGTCTTCTGCCAAAAAGTTTCACTTCTCTAAAAATATAATCCAAAGATACATCTGCCACTACATACAAGGATGCATTCTTGTTTAGTTTTGTGTTGATTCATCTCTGCTGGAAATTTGATTTCCTTTATTTGGCAATGGTGTGAATACAGAACTATGT
Source organism: Peromyscus aztecus (assembly GCA_902168405.1). NCBI lineage: Eukaryota > Metazoa > Chordata > Mammalia > Rodentia > Cricetidae > Peromyscus > Peromyscus aztecus. Next base: position 884 of record CABHPQ010153611.1, on the reverse strand, counting down.
CCTCCCACCCTGAAAACTCATTCTATCCTTAATGAAAACCAACTTCACCCCCTAGTAACCATCAATGGCCAATAGCTGCTATAGCCATGCACATACCAACTGACCCATTCTCTTCCTGATGTTTCAGGAATCTCATTTCAAATACACTATTCATACTCAGACTTTTCTCCAGTGTCTGCATGTGGGGAACCTCCCAACATAGTCCCAATGATCCCATGGATTCTTCACACACCACATTCTGTAACATACTCAAGGAAATGTTGGGGTTAGGTAACTGAGAATCAAGGAAAGAAGCAGAGATTAATAGCTGTGGAGGACTCCATCATACCCCAGAACAAAGAATAAACCTTCATCTCTATCTTTCTGATTATCTGTTTTCACAAGCAGGGGGCTTCTGAATGCTTCCTGGGTGCTTCTAGCATCATCAGGTGTTAGAGACCAAGACTCCGGGCAGCCTTGTCACTTTCTCTGAGTTATCAGATTTCGTAAATTCAGATACCTGGCACAGTCGACTTCAGAATTTACGATTAAGCAAACTCCCCTGAAACATGTGTTAATTAACTCACAGTAGGGGTCTGGTACCGCTCAACCCGCAGGATTTACAACTAAGATAAACCTTCTAAACAAATGTTAATCAATCGGCTGCAGGGCCTGGGACCAAAGCGACCTCCCCCTGACCTGCCCTAAGGAATCTGCACTCTTCATTCCTCGCTTTCCCTGCTTCCCTTCCCCCACCTGAAAGCCCTATATAAGCCTCAGAATCAATTTAATAAACGGAGCCTTGACGACTCAGACTGACTCTTGTCAATTATTATTATTATTCGCTTGGCTCCCTTCTCTTCTCCCCCCATGGCTCTTTCAGGTGTTTCTCAGCTCGAGACCCA
>CABHPQ010153610.1:0-18270 GCA_902168405.1 Peromyscus aztecus | reverse complement strand
AAAAAAAAAGGCAGCCCATGCAATGTAGTAAACAAATGAGATATTTTCTAGTAACTGAACAAGTTAGAATATTAAATATTAAAGAGACCCCCTGGATAAGAATTTAACATGTTGAAAACATAAGCACATTATTATAAAAAGGAAGTTGATCATTTTTATAAAAGGAAAAAGGTAAAAATCAGCACAGTGTCCAACCTTAATGGAAATAACATTCTTGCACAGATTGAGGTATTTATTTATTGGATTTTACAGAGCAGGGCTGAAGGCAGGGAGGTAGTGCTGTTTCTGCTGCCCCTCTGGTGTTGACTATGGAAGCAGTAAGCAGAAATGTTTCTTACTTGTCGTTGGAAGGGAATGCCCACAGACATACACAGTCTTCTATATCCTGGGATGTAGAGGTTGGTATGGCAACCACTAACATATGTGTAGCTAGGAGCTGCATGGATCTAGTGTCTGCCAGGGAATTGGGACAGAGGCAGTTATGTGTGGAAGACCTTGCTTTGCTTTCAAATGATAGCTGCTGGGAATTAGAACCATAATCATCTATATTAGCAGGGAAGGTTGATTATCTGTTGTATTTTAAACCACATGCACAAAAATGGGAGTTAAAAACCACAATGAAATAATAAAAAGTTGCAAAACTAGAACTAACGCTGAGGGAGAAACCATTCTCTCAGGTGAGGCACATCTGCTTTCCTGGTGGCCGTTTTCCATCAAATCGCACTTAGTAGCCTTCGCTGCCCACTTGTGGTAACTCAGATGAGCCCCACAGTTCAGTATCTGAGAGATTAATGACAGTCTTCTTAAATATATTTGTTATTGTTTTTTATCTCAAGCCGAAAGGTCACAGTTTGATGGGCTGGTCACCAGCCCTGATCCTGCTGGGAGGTAGTGGGACTTTGGGAGACAGGGCCAAAGGTATGTCTCTCTCCGCTCTGCCCACCGGGAGATAAACAAATCTCTGCCCGTTGTTCCCTGCCATGAAGTTCTGCTCCACAACAGAGCTAAAACCTGACCGCAGATGAGGCCTCCGAGACCATGAGCCAAAATCAACCTTGCTGCTTTAGTCTCTCAAGTGTGTTGCCACAGCAGTGAAAGGCTGATATGAGGAAGCAGATTTTTGGAACCTGACGGGGGCAGTCTGATCTGTGTGTTTTGCTGAGGTGCGGGTTCCCCCACCTAGCCTCGTGAAGTGCGGAGGTGACTGTCCTTTGTTTGACGTTTGAGGCATGGAAACATCAGGCATTTTCCTATTCCAGCCTGCAGATGGTTTAACTGGACAATGTGTACTCTTAGCTGCTACCTGAGGCTTGGCCTCTGTGTTGGCCTCTGTGAGGTCCATCTGCTGCTCAGCAGGGTCTCCTGTCCCTACACAGTGGTAACAACAGCAGGACATTTAGTTGGAAAAGATGCACAGTGTTGTGCTGGCATGTTTGGGGAAAGAGTTTTCCGCCAAAAGATCAGTGTTTCTGCCAAGATATGTATAAAGAAAGAAAAAGCGGTCCTAGAATTAGGTTGGTGAATGATTGATAACATTCATCTGTCACTCACTGGTCAGTTGTCTCTGAGGGGTGTGTTTGCATTTCCTGGCTTCTAAAATGTTATTTAAGTTTCAGAAAAAGCATTCTGCCTCCTTCCTTCCTTCTCTCTTTCTCTTCCTGCCTCTGTTCCTTCCTTCCTTTTCTTTCTTTGCCCTCGTGCTTGTCATATTTTTGTGTAGAAATATTTTCACAAATCCCACATTTGGTTTACCTTGCCGTCAACGTTGTCTACATCGCTTGGCCTCTTCCTGCCTTTCCTTCCATGGGCTGTGTGGAGAAAAAGCAGGCCTTCTATATTTCACACGGATTTGAGTCAGAGTAGAGGACACTCGAGCCTCCGTGCATGCCGGTTGATGGAACAGAACGCAGTCGTGTGCCTCCAAGTTACTAGCAGGAATTTATTCAACTTTGCCATGGCCAGAGGGAGCCAGCCTCTGTTAGGATTGTACTGGCTCTTCAGGCAGTCAACTCTGCCAGGGATTTCTGTTACTCTCCACTAGGGTCTGAAGCTGATGGCTAGGATGGGACCGTTGTTGTGAGATTACTTCTTGCTGGAAGAACTGCCACCAGCTCCATGTACAAATAACCGGCTTTCTTCTTCACGATTAATCCCACAGCATAGTGGGCACTGATGGATGAGTTTAGTCACATGGTGTGACTTAGTTGCAACATTGCCTTGTCTCAACAGGTAGGCCTGTCAGTCACCCAGCCTCACCCCTTTTGCAATATTGTATCAGCACCATAAATTATTAATTTTAAACAAGCAGTGTCTAACCCTCCTTTGTCCACTAATAAATATGAGCTCAGCTGAGCAGGTTCAGAGTCCAGCAGAGCTTGGGGGTTGTTCAGTGGAACCTGACCTTTGGTGCCTGTGAAAATCAAGGTCCAAAGAACTCAGGACTGTCTGTCCAGTGAGACTCAGCTAGGTCACAGTGTGGCTGACTGTTCTCCCGAGTCCCAGTTCCCACACACCAACTTTCCATCCTTCCTCTTGACTCAGCCAAAGAGTAGCACCAACCTTAGAGGATTGATTGCAGACTTTTTTCTGTCTGGCTTCATGGAGGATCTTCTGCTTAGTTATGTATTACTTCAACAAAAGAAGACACACAGTGCTTTGTATTTTAAATGGACCTTGCATGTCATGGACACAGCAAGATTTAACTGAGTCCGACCTGCCCCAGGTCTGTAGAGCACACTGCTGTCAACCATAGTGGCCATTAGCCACAGGTCGCTACTTCCATTTATGTTTGAAAAAAAATTCAGTTCCTCAATATCTGAATGCTCAAAAGCACACATGGCCCGTGGCTACCATATTGGACCACACATATTTCTACCATTGTGGGAAAAAAATCCTTTTGGATGACATGGGTATACATAGTTCTAAGACAGGGGACTAAGAAATGCAGATGAACAAGTTGAGGACAGAAAATTCCATCACATTTCTATGTTCCTTTGAGTCCCTAGTTTATGTTTTCTAGATAATTTTGGTAATTGACTTCTTTTGCTGAACAACCCCCAAACTCTGCTGGACTCTGAACCTGCACAGCCTAGCTCATGTTTATTAGCAGAAAAAGGAGAATTGAATACTGGTTGTTTAAAATTAATAATTTGTACTGCTGATATGTTGTAGTTGTTTCCTGACTTTGAGGGAAACTGTGGGGTGATGGCTAAAGGGAAGAGGAACTAAAATGTCTGTGAAACTCCTTTCGTTCCAAGGTTTGATTCAAGTTTCAAAAAAAAAAAAGTCTGTTATTTCCTTACTGGTAACTTGATTTCTTTTTGAAATAAATCCACAGTGAGCATTAATTTCAGCCTCCAGGAAAAAAATGCCTATGTCTAGAAAAAGTCTGGGTCTCTCAATTGTGTCTCTTCCAAAGAATCGTGAAGAAAACAGGAAAATTGTGAATGTGTGGACTGAGGTTACCGACTGCATATCCAAGCCCTGTTATTGGAAAGCCTTTTGAGCAGCCTGCCCATCATCAAGCAGTTTGCCTTGAACGATTCTCCCTGGGCAGCACTTGGACAATGCAAGTGAATTGGGTATTTTAGCACATCAAGTTAGTTTTTGGAATTTTAAGCTCATGTAATTTGGGAGAGATGCCTACAAGTAAGATACAGGACCATGAGAGTTCCTATGGAAAGGAAGTTTTTCTCCTCAAACTTCTCTTCCCACCTCCAGGCACAGCAGAAGTGGAGAGGTGGACAGTGTCTTTAAAGGGTCAGTAACTGTCAGAAAGACCAGTGGATTCAGAAACCAACAGCCTGAAGACTGTGGTGTTCAGAGCCTGTTCTTCATCGACATGAGTTCAGACCCTAGCTTTGGGGTCTATGATTTACAGAGTCTCTGGGGTGGTAATCTTACGCAATTCTCTTCTCGTTGGAGGACCAGGTCCTTGGTTTCATAGTGCCCATGGGTGACACAGTACTGACTGTTTCAAGGAAATGAAACCCAGAGCTTCCTTATTGTTTCAGATAGTGCCATGCTAGCAATGTAAAGTACTTTTCCTTGAAATGGTTTTATGTCTAAAGAATAAACCCAAGAGCCCGTGTTGGGATAAGAAGTAAGAAGCAAGAACATGGCTTCAGGAGTCAATCTCTTGCTACATCTCTCAGCATGCAGGGGTTGCAGATTTACCCATAAGAGTCTCATTCTCAGACCTAGATCTGCTCCGATCAATATGGTGGCCTCACGTGGCTAGGATCAATGAATTATGGCCAGTCTCTGAATTATTGATGACTAAAAGCATCTTAGGGAGGAAAGGATTTATTTCATTTTACAACTTTCAGGTCACTATCACTGAAGGAAGTCAGGTCAGGAACTTAAGGTGGGAACCTGGAAGCAGGAAGCAGGAACTGAAGCCGAAGCCATGGAGGAGTGCTGCTTACTGGCTTGCTCAGCCTGCTTTCTTATACAAAGAAGGATCACCTGCCCAGGGTTAGCACCACTCCTAGAGAGCTGGGCCTTCCCACATCATCATTAATCAAGAAAATGCTTCACAAACTTGCCTTACAAGCCAGTTTTTCTTTTATATTGAAAACATTTTTTTGTACAATATATTTTGATCATTTCCCCTCCCCATCCCAACTCCTCCCAACCACCCTACACACTCAACTTTATGTTCTCTCAAAAAAAAAAAAACCCAAGAAACAATAACAACAACAAACCTCCTAAAAATGAAAGTCAAAACAAACAAATAAAAGGCCATTTCGTGGAAAAGTGCCAGAACAAAGCAAAAATGAAACAAAAGAGTCCACAAAAACATCATCCAGTTCATTCTGTGCTGGCGACTACTACTGAGCGTGGGGCCTGCCCTGGAGTGTGATTGATAATCCCAGTGACCCTCCATTGGAGAAAAATGATTTTCCCTCTCCAGTAGTGTCAATTGCAGACAGCTTCTTGTTTAGGGGTGGGATCCCATGTCCGTTTCCTACTCTTAGCGCTGGGACCCCATCAGGCTTGAACCTGTGCAGGCCCTCTGCATGCTGCCACAGTCCTATGAGTTCATATGTGCATCCATCCTGTTGTGTCCAGAAAGCAGTGTTTGGATAGGCCAATCTTATGGAGGTATTTTCTCAGCTGAGAATTCCTCTTCCCAAAAGGCTCTAGCTGGTGTCAAGGTAACGTAAAATTGACCAACACAGGTTTAAAGACAGTATAACAGAAACAATTGAAAATTATCTTATTGACCTTTAGAAATTCTGAATATGTGTGGAAAATATTTAAATTAAATAAAATTACTTTAAAATTAAGTTCACTTGATTTTAAAATGTCAGTGTAACTCTTGGTGTATTTAATATTGCATGTGTGGCTCACAATTCCTCTGCAGTAGACAAAACTGGTCTGGGTGGCTCCAGTGAGCAATCTTGCTCTAGCCTTTGCCAAGCACAACCTGCTGATGCACACCTAGTGTTTCTCATGGTATGCTTTCCAGAAAGTGACTCTCTGGCCGTTCAAACAGCTGAGCCTGTTTTCTGAGGTCCTGAATTTAGTCCCAGACTTGAATATGTCACTAGTCGTTCTTGAATCTATTCATGGTTTGGAATTGAAGTGCCATACAGAGAGCAGGTTGGGGCATTCATTAGACTCTTTTACATAGAAGGGTTTGCTTTTTGTTTTGTTTTGTTTTAGATTCACTAAAATTCCCCATCTTACATATCTGTATGTTAGATTTGTGTACACCCTTCCTTTCAAAGAAAGTCTTCAGTGCTCTGAAGTTGGACGAAGACAAGGGGCCCATCTCTCTCTGCCTGTGTGCAAAATGTTCCTCTGATAGTCCCTGGGCTAAGGCATCCTGTGGCCAATCTGTATGTGTATACACACACACACACACACACACACACACACACATGTGCATATGTCTGTGTGTCTTTCTATGTCTACACAGAGAGTGGAAGTAGATTAGCTTTCAAACAAAAGTTATTTCTAACCAAATTTATATTGCATATAAGTTAATACCAAAGGAAATGAAAAGTCAAGCCTAGCATTATTTTAGTAATGAAAAAATTCACTTGGGATTATGCTAATGATATGTAGATATTAATACACATAATACCAGTGCCTAATATTGATTTAAGTTGCTCATTCAAATTCACTTTATTATAGAAAAATTAGCCACTTTGTTCTCCAATGCTTGTCCCCACGGACAGCATCGGGAACATTAAAGCGTGTTTATTATTTGCTGATTCTCATATGCAGAGGGCACTGTAGTGTCTCCCACAGTGTGTGCCCTTTGACTTGTGAGCTTTGGGTTGGGGCCCCCCTTGGGTTATACCCATGACACTCTCTGCCACCTCCCTCATGATCAATGTCTAGGGCTGAAGGTACTCTGTGACCAAGGAAGTTCATTTTCTCTGTGACATGATTATGCGCTAGGGCTGAACTTTGACCACCCAAGGGCCCTATGCTGGTTTGCCAAACTAACCTACACACCTCCCTCTCCCACCCTCACCCCCAATATAAAGTCTTCCTCTGAGGAAACATCAACTGACCATAGCAGATACTAGACAGGTAAGCGTGTCCGGCATCATGTGGTTTGAAAGTCACTTGTCGTAAGAGCCTGCTGATGGCTGTTGTTCTGTTTAGCCTTGTACTGTACTGCACTAGTGTAGTGTTTTGTAAAAAAGGCACAGCAGCCTTTCAGGGAGAAGATGCCCTGCAGCATCTCCTGTTCATGAATAGCTGAGTGTAATTCTGTCATTCAGAGGTTCCTGGAGACATGTCTGACTCCATCTGGAGTTTGAGCTACATTTCTTCCTAGCAGTGAATCCAGTCCATTTGAGTGGCTGGCTGTTCTTTCCTCTGCTTTACATCGAACTCTCAGAAACTTGTTTCTACCATCCAGTTGTTGGGGTTTGTAAAGAGAGGCGGGTGTATTTGTGCCACACACCTCTGATAAGACATCACCAGCAGCGGTGGGCTCTGTTAACCTCGGCTGCTGAGTCTGTAAAATGGACTGGCAAAACTGTGAGGACTGAATCTGTAAATGACTGTGTAGAAGACTTGAAAATTCATGGGGGGAAAACAATCAAAATCTCTGCTCTCAAGCTATTTACATTCTAGAAAGAGGCTTTGTGAGTGCCCTTCCTGGGTGATAACTCCACTCATGGTCTGCTGTCTGGACACAACTTTTCTTAATACATTGACCAGCTCTTCCTCAGCAGCCTCTCAAACCCTTGCATTATAGTAGAACCAAGCCAGCCAGTGTGCACCCCCACATTGCCAATGCCATTTAACATTAGTTTAGACAGTTCTAAGGGCTGCCATTATTTGTACTTTCTTACCCAGAGAACTGGCTCTTTAAGTTAACTACTATGTACTATGCAGATTGTAGTACTCTGCAGAGTCTCCTCAAGTTACATGGCTTGCATCCAAATAAGCACATTGTAAATGTAAAATATTGCAAGTTGTGAAAGCCCAGGACACATTTGATCTACTGGGGAGCATCGGGGCTTAGCAGCCCAGCATACTGATTCCATCCTGTGATCACATGGCTGATGAGGGGTTGTGGCTTGTTGCCCACCATTGAAGGAGAAGATCTACCTCACAGGAAAATACCCAAATTTGACATGTGGTCTACTGGATGTGCGTTGCTTGTGGACCATCATGCAGGCAAACACGTGTCCGTAGAGAACTGTCTATATATGCAAAAGAATTTTTGCCAATAGACCTGCGTGTTGTGAATCATATAAGAGAGTGACCAGGAAGCCACCACGCAACTTAGGGGTGTTCTCTCTCCTCAATCTTCTCTGGAGGTTCCCTCCTTTCTCTGTCTTCCTCCAACCCCTCCTGATTAAGTCCGCGACTCTGAATTTTTGTTATTTTTTTAAGTGCTAAAGTTGAAGTTTTGAGTGGTACCCACCATACTGGGGACACTCAGTGGCTAGATGTGAGGAAACATGAATATTTATATGTCAGACACTCTGTCAGAGGAGCACCCATGTTCCAGGTATCTAAAGACTAGCTACCCGTTCACATTGGCTCCCGCTTCGGTGGCTTTCAGAATATTGCTTTTCTTTAAATTCACAATATACAAATATAACTCCTAATATACAAAGTAGTTCTTTGTGTCAATTGACTCCCAACAAAACCAAACTGTCTTTTCTGAACCAGGACTTCAGTTCCCAAGCTCCTGCAGAAGTGAATAGTGGACACTTAGGAAATGTAAATACAGGTTCAGGAAATGTAAATACAGGGATGCAATTTACATGCTACAAGATGAGCCTGAGAAACGTTGTGGCAAGGGAATGAAGCCATTCACAGAAGACCACGCACGGTGTTTGATATCACTGATAGGAGACATCCAGGAGAGACAAATCATAGACTCGGAAGTAGATTCGTTGTTCCTGAGGTCGGGAGGGTTGGAGATGAAAGTGAGCCTCTGCTAACAAGTAAGAGTTGTCTTTTGGGACACTGAAATTATTTAAATTTGACTGTGGTAATAGCTGCAGATATCTATGAATACAGGAAAAGTCATTAAATTTTGCATTTTTTAGCAGATGAATTGTGTGGTATCTGTTAATTGTATCCCATTAAAGCTATTACTTTCTTAAATGCTAAAGTTAATATAATAAAAATGAGGGCCAGGCATGGTGGCACGTGCTTTTAATTCCAGTACCTGGGAGTCACAGCCAGCCTGGTCTACAAAGGAGTTCCAGGCCAGCCAGAGAGACACAATGAAAGCCTGCCTCAACAAAACAAAACAACAATAAACCCAAACTAAAACAACAGCAACAAAACAAGAAGGCAGAATGTTCACAAGGTAATAGGACCATAGGAAAAAATCCACAGGACAGATCCATTCTGGACAGGATGCTAGTAATCAGGAGGCATTTAAGCCCACCCCATTGATCACTTTACACGGCACACAGTGGGACTCCTTCCTTCCTTCCTTCCTTCCTTCCTTCCTTCCTTCCTTCCTTCCTTCCTTCCTTCCTTCCTTCCTTCCTTTCTTCCTTCCTTCCTTCCTTTCTGCACCCCTCCCATTTCCTCCTTCCCTGTCCCTCCCTCCCTCCCTCCCTCCCTCCTGTCTTCCCTCCCTTGCAGTACTGGGATTGGGCTTGGGGCCTCCTCTATCCTAGGCATGGACTCTACCACTGAGCAGTATCTCCAGATCTTTTTTTTAACTTTTATTTTGAGATTATGTCTCACTAAGTTGCTCAGACAGACCATGAGCTTGCAATCCTCCTGTCTCACTCTCCTGAATAGCCAAAATTATAAATGACAGGCGAATCTGGGGCCTCATCTCCCCTTTATTTCCACATTCATTTTTATTCTACTGCCAGTGGCTCACCCAGCCTCCACTGGACGAGTGCCCCCCTCTTCTCCCATTGTCCCCTAACGACAGGGGCATTCCCCCTCCCACGGAAGAATGGGGAGAACAGCAGGTCTTTCCCCAATGTTGGACAAGCAATTAACACGTTTTTCGTCACTAGTTAATTAGATTTTTTTTAGCATTCTAAACCCTGGACACAACTGTTATACCCTCCCAGTAGAATGTGAGTCTTTCAGAGCTGAGGGTCCCCCTGATCATTTATGGTTACTAATACAGCTGTGCATCTGCTGCTGCGCCCTCCGAAGGCTGGCTGTGTAAACATTCCGAAGCATATCTTCTTGGCTGTGCTGATGTTCCTAAGGATGTCTTCAGCTGCCTCTTTTGTTATTTCTCGTCAAAGGGCCAGCGGCACCCTTTGATCATGTAAGATCACAGTATTACACAAGAAACACTTTCTTAGAAAGACCAAAACCCTGCCGAGGAATAGCGTTCTCGGGTGTTCTGATAGTGTGGACTTTCATCCTGAAAAAGTCAAGAAAAATGCGTTTGATCCAATCACATCCAAACTATGAATCAGCACAAACAGGAGCGTTTCAAGAGCCACACAATGTATACTGCTGGCTCCAGTTAATGAGCATCTTCCAGACACCTGCTGCTCTCCAGCACTGGCTTGCAGAGAAGTTCTCCTCTTTGCCCTTTGTGTAGAGACTGTCAGCTTGACAGAGTGATGGCTCTGGCCTGGAGCCAATGGAGGTGAAGACTAGGGTGGCAGCGACAGTGGCCCCGGGACTGGAACATCTTTGTCGGCTCTTTTCTTGATGTCTCATAGGAGCGTTTTCCTGGTGTCCAGAAGGGAAGTGAGAATGGGGGTAGAGTGGATCCGGTGTCTGTGACCTCCCTGGGGTGAAGTCTGGCTCCCCTCTCTGAATCCCCTCGCACAAGAGCAGTGACAAGTGATGTGCTCTGTGCTGGCCCCTGCAGCTGCTCTGCCTCCTCACCCCATCCGTCCTCCCACTTCCTAATGCCACATGTTGAGTTCTCTCTAACTGAAGAGTCCTGGGACCCACTCCTCACTCACCACTTAAGCTTATCTCAGGAAAACAGCAGCATGGGTGACAGACATATGCACAGCCCTTCTTCCTGGCCACAATGCAAGAGTCCTGGGGGATAGGGTACTGCACCTCCAACATCACACAGTTTCTGTGCGCTGTGACCTCTCACCCTGTCTGCTTCTCTCTAATTCTCTCAGCTCTTCCTTCCTCACGGGTGAGCTTTTTTCTTTAGCTTCACTCTGGTGTCAAGGTGACAACAGTTTTGGAATCATCGCTAGATTCTTTTTCCCCACTGGCTCTATGGAAAATTGGAAAACCTTCTCCGTAAGCATTGGTGCCTGCAGCAAATGTTCCTTTTCCTCATCGGCTACAGTGTTGGCACATGCTTAGGTGTAAACCCATCACAGGCAAGGAAGTAGGATTCCCATGATGCTCTTCGTCCAGTCGAAACCTTTTTCTGGAATGAGAATGGACCAGCTCCTTCTGAAGATCCAGACAGAAGAGGCTTCTGTTAAGAAAATGGGACCCAATATATCTTTGACAGGCATCTCAAAGAATGAAGTTCTAATGACCTCGCGGGGTCAGAGGAGAGAGCAGTTCCAACCATCTACTCTGTGTGACCGTCACTGCCTGAGAAACTGCTTTGTTCTGGACAGACTTCAGGAGATCTACACCTTTCTCAGAACCACTTTCTCTTGTTAATGCTTTATGGTACATCACTTTGCCCATGGCTCTGGGAAACATAGATGTATTGATGTGAAAACTGTTCAGACCCTTTACATCTAATAAAAAAAAATGGGGCTGTGGGGGTTAAAAGTTTTGATTCTTGACAGACTAGCACCCCTGGGCCTGACATACACTGGAACTGTATTATTAGAACGTCACAGGATAATAGTAGATGAGTCAACTTCTCCCGGTTGCTATGGCAGGGAATTTTTAAGGCTTTCATTTATGAGCAATAGTGATCATTAGCAGCTCTTTGTTTTTTAAAATAGAGATTCTTGCAAAAATTGCCGGGGCTCTCCTGGAAAAGGTGATTGGCATCTAGCTGCAGAAAGGCTTTCAGGTGACTTTTAAAGCAAAGAGACCAGGCGGAGCACTTGTGGGGAGCCGTTCCTGTTTCTCATTTTTTTTAGGGCAGGGCAGGGTGAGTGGAGATCTCTAGGTGGGAAGTCACATGACCTAAGTCTCCACTAGTTTCAGCTCAGCATTTACTTTTTGTGTGCCCTGGGGCAAATGGCAGTACCGCTTTGTAACTTTGACGCTCGCCGGTGGAATGATTCGGTCAGGCCAGATTGTCTGAGAAGGTCTTGAAATTTTTATGATTTTCTGACTGCCTATCTCCTCTTGCCAATTTGTGATGCTGTGGTGGCTGCTCAAGGGAGCAATACTGTTTCCACTTCCAGCTCTGCTGCCCCACATGCTTTAGAGAGCAGTTTCCATAGGCAGCACCCAGTTGTGAGATAGGAAGGACTGTTGGGTGTGTGTGCTGCATTCACCTTTCAATGCTGAGTAGCTCAGAGCTCCATGAGTGTGCTCCAAGACACTGTCATACAAGGCTGTGTGACCCACACCAATACATGTATTTATTGTACATCACAATCCAGTGCACATTTACTCGCACAAATGCGCAGGTATTCTAGGTGTGAGAGAAACTACTGCTGTGGACCAGAAAGGCAAACATTCTGGACCTCCTGGAGATGTAAAGACAGAGAGATAGTAAACAGAAGAAATGGCATAGGATATATGTATGCATCCCTGTATAATTATACAATATATAATATGTAATTAGAAGGTGGGAACTTCCATGGGGGGCGGAAAACAGAAACGGGGTAAATACAGAAGGCAAGAGGCAAGGGCTCTGAATTTTGAAATATGGGGTTGGAAGTGTCTTTTCTGAGAAGGTGACATTTGAAGGTGAAGGAACCATTGTGTAGCTTGTGGGGCAAGAGCCAATGCAGGCATGGAGCCACACCAGGCGTGGAGCCACAAGCACTGAGGCCCACGGGAGCATGCACCTGAAATGTTGCAGGGATAGAAACGATATCGGTGGTCTCGAGTGCAGGGTAATGGGACCAAGCAGGACAGAAACAAATCATAGCTGGTCCCATTGGACCTTGCAGGAATTTGGTTTCTACAATGAGTGTGACAATTCTGGAGGAGAGTGCCATACTTGGACTTAGGCTTTAACAGACTAACACATCATGCTATGCACACAAAATACACATGTGTATCTATACCCATGAAAATGGTTTTATAGTACAAAATGTTCTGATACTGTTTTTTTTTTCTGTTGTATTAGTATTCATTCATTTGAAAACTAGTTGTTGGCTGCTAGGAAAGGAAGGGTCAGTTTTCTCTAAGAGTGTAGCCTCTTGTAAGTCAACTACCATCGAGTGGAAGGCCACACACCCAAGAATATTTAGGCAGTACAAATTGACCTTGATTTGGGGGGAAAGACAAAAAGTCATGCAAGGGAAACTCTGGGAAATGGGGTAGGGATTGGTGATTATGATCAAAACTCATGGCACAGCATTCTTAAAGAACTAATAGAAAAATTAGTCCAGGCCTTCCAAGTTGAGGACATAGTCCACTGCAGGGTAGTGGCTAGCACTTTGGAAACATCTTGAATTGGCCTTGAACCCCAACAACATGTAGACCCAGTTTGCTTGCTCGGGGTGTGGATGCGGTATCCATGGCATGTGGAGACCTCGTGACCATATAATCCCAGCTTTCAAAGCACTTTTGTTTATTTTTAAACTCATTACACTAAATGGCATCATTGTATTAGGTTGCCATTTAAATTTTCATCTTCTCCTACGTGTTTGGTGGGCTTTTGTTACCAGTTCATATTTTAAGTAACTTTTTTATTGCGCAGCATTTTCACATAGTCTAACCTAAAGACAGACATTTAGCTTTAGTGGTGATCCCATCCTACCCCAATGCCCTTGTTTATTTTGAAACAAAACTCAGGTCTGGCAACATTGTATCTGTAAATATTCAGTTGGTAAAGGCTCCCGTGGGGTGGCGGTGGAGGGTGGGAGGTGAGGAGAGGGGGTGGGGGGGGTAAAGGGTGAGGGAGAGGATGCACGATTATTATGATTGTAACTTGTGTGCACACTCACCAAAAGCTTGAACAGTGCTGTCTTTAATTCATCTGTCTGTCGTGGGAAACTGGCGACCTTTGTGGAGGGAAGCTGTGGTCATGTTTTCTTCCCTCTGGGTCTAGAGGTAGTGTTTCTCTGTGCTTCCTTGTGAAGAATAAATGCTTTTTCACCTCACCTCCAATTATATTAGTTCACGCCTGCCCCCTGTGTACTTTCGTTTATGTTCAAATACAGCCTCCTGTCCTATGGCTCTTGAGTAATAGGGAAGGCACTGGTCTTACCTTTATAGTACCCAGTGGCTTAGCATGTTTCCTGGCACCCAGATGTCCTCACATTTTTGTTAATGCTTTGCTTCCTGTCCTGTGTGGACTCTGGAGGAACCTCTCCCTTGGCCTCCTGGCCTACCACTTCCTTTTGGCCATACATTGCAACATTAGCTGACATTACTAGGAAGCCTCATCTCTCCGAGGTTGGGGGAGGCTTTCTCAACTGACATCGCCTGTGACAGGAACCTCCAACCTCATCTCAGCTTTTACAGAATTCCTCTTTTCTGTTCCATGATCTTCTATGTCCATCAGTAAGGAGCACTCATCTTATCTCCCCCATTCAGCACAAAGTCCTTGCCAGAGACCGACTTGATAGGCTTAAACTGCCAAAGCCATTGTCACATCTGAGTATGTTTAATAGTTATAATTTCAGTGATTGAGTATATGCTCCATGCTAATTTATTATTGACTATCCCTTATTTACTTGATTAAATTTCTCAAACATTTAATCTATAGAAAGTATGAGGCAGACGTCAGGGCCTGGATGTTACTCTCCCCAACTTTCCTTTCCTATTCCTTTTCCCTGGCTCTCTTTCAGATATATTGAGAACAGGTTTGGTTCCAGCCTTGCCTGGCTCTGGGGACAAAAAGAAATATGCAGCAGCTAACTTGTAACTCCTTAGAGCATTTCCAGTTGACTGTCGCTCTCTGAAGGAAGGGACTCTGAGGTCACCAGCTCTCAGCAGAAAGACTATTACATCCATCATAAGCTCTTAAAAATTTTTTTTTAAATGAGCAAAAGCAAGAATGAATGACGACATTAACTTTACTGAAAAAGTTCACAGCCCAAAGAGCAAAAGCTGCTCTGCCACACGACACCGAACTCGGGAGATCCTCCATAGCAGTGACGGCTGATGTTCAGAGTTCCTGAGTTTCTGTGAGTCCTGTGTTTTCCACATCCTCTCCTTGATGCCAGCAACTGTTTTACCTGGGGACTCTGATACGTGGTGGCACAGTGCGGCCTCAAGACTGAGGATGTACAGGCTGCAAGGAGAAGCTGGCCACTTCCTCCACTTTCCTTGGCAGAGGTACTTATTCTGGTTCGATAGGGTGCTCCCACTTTCTCATTGTCTGGGCTTCTGTAAATGTCACAGTTTGGAGAAGCCTTCCAGATGTCTGGATTAAGGGTCTTGTAAAGCCTGGAACCCATCTTGTAGTCCCTTACCATAAAGAATGCTTTGTTAAAATCAGCATGCACCCAAGGTTTTTCCTTCCTCTGAGTTGCAACTCAGTGTTTATGTTGTGCCAGGAGACATTTACTTATGATTAAAAATACTTACTGCTGTGCTGGAAAGTTGGCTCAGAGGTTAAGAACACTTGTTGCTCTTGGAGAGGACCCAGAAGGCTCAACTCCCAGCACCCACTTGGTGGCTCACAACCGTCCCAGGGAGTCTGACTTACCCTTCTGACCTTGAAGGGCACCAGGCACACGTGTGGTTCATGTATATACATGCAGGCAAAATACCCATACACACAGAATAATAAATAAGCCTAAAAAATGTTTGGAAATACTTGTTCTCATGTCATTCCAGGGCAAGGATGTACCTGAGTGCAAAGCTATGTGTTTGGTCTGTGTGTGCATGCATTTATATCTGTGGCATCCAGCAGAGGATTCCATTCCCAGGGGAAATAAAACTTCAAATGACCATAGTCCATGGGGGAAAGTTTTAGGTGTTATCTTTTCTTTTGCTTTTAAATAATCAACTCCTCTTCTTTAAATGATTTACTTTGAATAGGAGGCAGCTGAGAGTAGAAATGGTATTGTTGGACATTTTAATAGTTTATCCACTGTCTTATTATGTAAACCAACTTCTTTCTTAAATCCTCAGGTGCGATTATTAACTAAATCTAAGTAATTTTCTACATGCAATAACTAAGTCTCAAAGTGGGAGGTGTTTTGTAGGGTGGAGCTTTCTTCTCCCTCTCTCTAAGACACGTTTTAGCCACTAAAGGAGTCCTTGAAGATTCCCTTAAAATTAAAAAAAAAAGCCAGAGGAAGAGGAAATTACAATTAATAACCTTAAAATTCCAATTAATCTCTCAAATAGTGATTAATTTCCAGAGACACGGAGACTCTGTAGTGTATCTGAGTGAAGGAGAAGACAATTAGGGTTGGGGAAATTGGTGGAGGACACAGGGGTGGAGGGAAATCCCACCAGAAACCAGAGAACTGATGAGCTTGGAAACCTGCCAAGAGGCCTCTCCGCCGGCACATGTCCATTTTTAAACCCACTGGCCATGTCTCCTAAAACTGTCTCCTGTCCCATTGTGGAAATCTTCAGATCTGTTATGAAATTGCATTTCTTATTTGCTGCCTCTTCATTTGTCTCTGGCAATGATTTGTCCCCATCCCCCTCTGTGCCTATAGTATGCCTGGCCTCTCTTCTTCCCTAGCAGTGAACATCTCAACAAGCAAGATTAAGTTCGTGTTGGTTTAAGATAGAAGATGCTGTACATTTCTGAAACCCTAATGTAGTCTAGCACTCATAAAGACTGGATGCTGTATCCAGTTTCCTTCTATAAAGGCAAAATTAATACATTAAAAAATACAAATGATTAAGAATTGGTTGAACTGAAGGGAAATCACTGTGTTCTAAGGAGCTGGCTGTACTCCATGAAAATAATCCATCCTGCTGCTTTGAGTTGCAAGCAGTTGAGTACCAGGTTGTGTGTGAGGCCTGAAGTTTTAATTACATAGTAATAATGATGTCAGTGTTCAACTTCTGCAGTAGCACGGCTTTGATGTCCTCTGACTTAACTGTCCTTATTAGGAGTAAAGGTCTCTGGAGAATGAGGACTAAACATCATGTCTAAATAGATGGAGCAGTACACAGTAGAAATACAAGCAAACTAACCATTCATGGTCAGCTGTGAACCTTAACTTCCAGAGGATTTGTCCAGCTATACTGACCTAGAAACTGAATAAGCAGTTTGGAAAATCTGGTTTGTGCATATAATTATTTTTATATCATCTCAGGCTGTGCCTTGCAAAGAGCAAACCACAGTAGTTATCTGACCTGGTGCTTGGCCTTTCTGCCAATACAGTAATTGCAGAGGACTCAGCATATTTTTAACTAGCAGTGTGCGCGTAGAGCATTCCTTCCCAGATAGCCCTGTCTATCTGGAAACTACTCATGTGCTCTTTATTAGTCCTCCATATAAATGGAAAACAACCCTTAAATTGTGACCTCTGTTAACACCAGTAGACTGCAAAGGCCAAGGAAACACATACCCCTGGCTCTGGTGATGTTTGAAACAGCCCTGGCAGTTGTGTTCTATCAGATCTTTTAATTTAAAGTAGAAGCTTAATCTTCCAGATGAAAGGGTCCCAACAATGGTTTTTTATTTGAGTATAAATATTTAGTTGGGAGGTCGATTACAGGATGTGTTTAAGGTCCCAAAGTCCTTTAGGATTACTGTTTTTAACTCTGGCTCTTCCTTTAGATGCTTGGCGCAAATAAGTGATTTCCTTTTGAGTGTGTGCATGCGTCTAAGGGTGTCTAAATAAAAGATGTGGGTGTGATAACGTGCTGTCTCAACCCCATCCCCCTGGGCATCAGACTGGAAGGCTAGGGCTTAGGTGAGTGGAGAGGAAGGCTCTGAACATGGAGGGAGAGGTCTCCAGGAAAGCAGCTAGGAAAGTAGTTTAGTCAGGGACAACCTCAATGGCTTAGCATGCCGCTGGGTTGGATTTGTAATCAGAAGCCACTCACTTTGTTTAAAGGATGGATTGCCTGGTAGAGTTCAGATACTAATAAAAGTGAAGTTTCATCTTGCGTTTAAAAGACAGGTCAAAGAAAGTGACTTATTGGAATTAATTGTAAACTTTGAAGGACTCTGCATGACTTTAGTCTCATTTGGGATTGTGACATTTCCTCGTCTCATCCCAGGCCCTCAGCTTGTAGCTTCTCGGTAACACAGGCAGAGCACCTAGTGTACTGAGAAATACCATAGTGAAAACAGAGGGCTTCGGGTTCAGTGAGTGACCCTGTCTCAACTAAGGGAGAGAACGACAGGAGAAGACACACAATGGCCTCTGGCCTCTTCCTGGGCATGCATACTCACACACTTTACACATGCATGCAACATGCACACACACATGCACACACACACACACACACACCTCACAAAAAGAAAAGTGTGAATAAAAAATTGAAAATTATGATTAGCTAACTGACAGAATTGACTAATATAGACTAATACACCCAACAACTGTTTCTTTTAAAATGTGCATGAATGATTTTAGGTGCTTATGGGACATTTAACAAAATTGAATATATTTTGGCCAGAAAGTATGTCTGGGTAAATATCAAAGGATTGGAATCAATATGTATCTTCTGACCAGCATATAATTGAATTAAGGCTAAGTAGTAGAAATATCACTAAGAAATTTCCAAATACTTGGGAAATTTAAAATAACCCACGTTGGAGGCATTTCCATTCAGCAGAAAAGTATTTCAAGATGAGCATCA
>CABHPQ010153609.1:38808-50461 GCA_902168405.1 Peromyscus aztecus | reverse complement strand
GGGGGGGGCTGGGGAGGGGGGAGAACAAGGGAATCTGTGGCTGATATGTAAAATTAAATTAAATAATAAAATAAAATAAAATAAATAATAATAAAAAAAGAACCCACTGTTTACAACACTGTGTGGGTTCAGATTCTGATTTGACCCCTTCTCCACTCTGATGCTGACCAGTTGTTTAAAAGCTCTATGACTGCCTGTGAAATGAAGGTGGTATTAACAACTCCCTTGTTTTACGAGTGTAATGGTTAAATGGACGAACACGTGTGTGTTGATCCTTTGTTGAACCCTAATAAAATTTGTCTGAAGATCAGAGGACTAGATTAAACACAGAGGCTAGGCAGTGGTGGCACACACCTTTAACCCTAGCACTGGGAGGCAGATGGATCTCTGTTGAGCTCAAAGCCGCCCTGGATTACTAGAGATTGATTCAGTCTAGGAGAAACAGTCAGGCAGTGGTGGCACACACCTTTAATCCCAGCACTTGAGATCTCATGCCTTTGCTACTATTATTTGGGAAGCACACACGCCTTTAATCCTAGCACTAGGAAGGAAGTAATATGGCTGGGTGGAGAAAGGTATATAAGGCTTGAGGAGACAGGAACTGAGCCCTTTTCGGCTGAGGAGGCTTTTTGACTGTACCCCTTTTGGCGGAGGACTCAGAGGCTTTCAGTCAGAGGATTTGTGGAGTTGGCGAGGTGAAAAGTAGCTGTGGTTTATTCCCTTGTCTCTCCGATCTTTCAGCATTTACCCCAATATCTGGCTCCGTTTTTTGTTTGTTTGTTTGTTTGTTTTGTTTTGTTTTTAAACTGTAAGACCATTTTAGAATTCTGTGACATACATACAAAATGCTCTAGAACAATAGCTGGGCATTTGGGCAATACAAATTGGACTTGGTGTTTTTGTTGTTGTTGTTCTCTTTTGGGGAGGGAAAGAGCACAAGGGTGGGATGATGGACCTGGGAGGAATGGGAAGCAGGTGCGATCAGGACACACTATAAAATTCCCAAATAATTAATAAAAATACTATGTTTGAAAAAAGAGCACAATAAAGTTTACTTTTGAAATCATATTTGCAATGATACAACACGTACATTTAGAATTATCTACTGAATGATGAGTGTACTTACTAAGTTTCATTAACCATAAAACTGAACATGCCTTTACAGTCCCATTTCCTTGCTCTTCTCTGAAGCCTCTCCCATCTTCTGTGGTAATTGAATGGCACCTGTCTCTTAAGGCTTACTTGAAATTTCATTCCTCTGGTAATCCATCACAGCCATCCTTCTAGATACCAGTTTTCACCCCTCTCCATTCTTGGAGCTCTGCTATTGTACACAACTTTTGTTGCACACACTGCTGTTTAACTGTCTGTGCTGAGGCTTTATCCCTCCAACCAGACTATAGAACTCTAATGAGATGAAAGGTGTGCAATGATTGAATCAAGTTTCTGGCAGACAGCCTCGGCAACATGCTATGCTGGGCAGTACTTATTTTATGAAAGTTCGTGGAAGGAGTTTATCATTACACTTTCCTTGGCTGCCAACAACACTAAGCTAGAAGGTGGGTTTCTGTTCTACCAGTAGAATATGGAAATAAGTAGCCAGTTCTAATAACAAGGTTCTGAAGTCAAAACACCTTGTTCAGTGCTGACATATAGGTTGTTGATGATTGAAGGTCAATGTAGCATTAGTTGTAGATGAAAGGCCTTTACATTGTGCCGTCTATGCTTTGACTTAACTCCTACCTTGGAGAACTCTAGATTCACTTGGAAAATCTACAGAAATGACTAGGGAATTAGTTTCTTTGTACTTACAAAATTAACCAAAATATTACACATATACATATACTTATTAAGTTTCATCCAAAGCATTGGTCTTTAATAAGGTTAAAAAACAAAATATAAGAATTAAATACATGGAATGGAAACTAATAATTGAGAAAGTATGAAATTCAATTCCATTGATATTGAACCACTGAAGAAGGGTAAGTGGAGGTAAAACATTCCAATATTCTTCTGCATTAATGCTGACTTACATTTGCCTTAAATGCAGTAAAATCTCATAACTTTTTTTAACCTGAAAAGAAGATTTTTTTTATATCATTTGTACTTCAGAAATGAAATACTTTTCTATCTGTCTTTCAGTGTCGGGAGGGAAGCTGTAAGCACTGACGACACTTTCTAAATAGCAGTGCTGGGACCTAGTCCAATAGGAAGCAGTGAGATCTTCTAAGGACATCACTGTAATGCAAAGGAAAGCTGTGTGTGTGGGGGGGGGGTGCTGGCGCTAGGAATATTACAGATAACTGTAGTTCTCTACAGAAGGCATCATGCCAGATCGTAAGTTTCAGTTTTCTGCAAGTGACCTTCTAGGACATTGATGCCCGGTCCTGCTTTTCCAAGGGACAATGGAGTACTGTGATTCTTGGATCCAAGATGTCAAATTAACCATGCCAGCAGTAAGCCAAGCACACATTGCCAGGTTCCATAGTGCAATAGATAGAACAGGTAAGTCGATACTCTGGCTGAAACTAGCCCTGGAAGTGGCAACTACTTGGCCTCATTCAAAAAGATGGGGAGGAAATGAATTTTGTAATGAATTGCTTGTCACTCAAAAGATACCTGGTTCACAACAGGAAACAAACCATTCCAACCAGTGGCCATTGTGCCAAAGGGGAAGAAATCAATCAAATAGTTGCTAGTACAACAGATGAAATGTCTTCATTCATCTTCAGGTCATCTGCAGCCTCACTCAATTGAATCAAATTGGAAGGATCCAGTCTGAGAAATGTGAATGGATAAAGATGGAATGAAGGGCACTCTTTAGTTCTCAATGAGCTTTTGTTAATAGGATTCTTTTTCTCTTATTAAATTCAGTTTATAAATTTATATTTATAAATCTGGTTTACTTACCATTTTAAGGAAAACATCCATTTTACATTCATTGGTTTGGTTCTGTCAACATTAATCACTAAGTCTAGATTATGAAAAATAAATCTACCAATTCTAATATTTACCAAGAAAGTTTTAAAAATTGAGAACTTTTTTATCACCACCAATCACTTTCATATCATGCTTCTTTATTTCTTTTGTTTGGAGATAACTACTGTCAACATGTTCGTCTGGGGGTTAGAAGTGTCTGTGGTCATAGGCCAGGGAATCACTGAGAGAAAACTGAAGCCCATGCTACAGTCTAGATTTTATAGCTTTTCTCATTTGTTCACCTGCCTGTCTGTTTTGTGAGATAATGATTTATCTGTTTAAAAGCCCCTGAACTGCTTGGGATTTGCTCTTTTCAGAGGATATTGACTAGCATCTCTATGAAGAGAAAGAAGGTGGTTGACAATTGGCCACTTCCTGTGACTGACAGCAGGAAAATCTGGAACCACCAGAGACCTTGTTTTCATGAGCATGCATATATATATATGTATGTATGTAAATAAAGTAGGGAATCAAAGAATCAATTTACTAGTGGATCAATTTCTTAATGAATCCTCTTATTAACAATTATTCTGCCTCATAATCCTACATCTAACAGCTGTAGGATAAACTATTTATCAAAGACAGAAAATTGTACTACAACATTTTCCAAATAGTAGAATCTAAGATAAGGCCAGGTAGCTATTCCAAGCTGTCTTTACACTGAAGTATTGCTACAATTCTTTCAGGTTGTAATAGGATAAAACAATTTTTCCTCCTGGTCTAAGATGACCCTGACAAAGAGCCCTGCTGACCATTACTGAACAGTGTCTACGTTTTCTAGCTGCACAGTGTCAGCTCAGAAACTCCTCCTTTCAGTCGCAAGGGACACAGTACATTTTCACTGCAAGGGGTCTCACGAATAAAACCTTTTTTTTCTGGGTTTTCTCATGGCTGTTCAGAGCAAACATGCTGTCTGTGAGACTAAGGTCTTGACTGTGCTATCTACCCTGTCTGTGCCTCCATTGTCATTGTCATCTGTACAAAGTGGCAGTCATAATACCTAGCTCCTGGCATTGCAGTGCAAAGTCCTATTTTGATCTGTGTCTGCTTTTGACAATGTCTGTGAGATGGTATTTTTATTTTCATAAGTTGTAGTTTTCTTCCCTAACAGAAAATCTCAGTTGTCTTTCCTGAGAGATAAAGATATCACTGAGAGCATTCTGCCTGCAAATTGTAATTGAATTGTTTAAAAATGTTTAATGGTGTACAAAACCATTGTGTGCCACATCATTGGGACACTGGAAAGCCAGAAGAAAATGTGAGACTGTGTCGAGAAGACCGGGGGTTTGTTCGGACATGGAAGAAGTGCTGTGGTTACATGTGTAATAAGGCAATGTGTCCACTCTGTTCTTCAGCTGCCCTGTCTCTTTCCAGAAACTTTCTACTGACCACAATAGCCAATTTCTCACATCTTTGTTTCATTCCTGTGTTCACACTGCAGTCAATGCGATTTCTCACCATTCTGTGCTGGCTCTTGTCACTCCTGTGGTTAGAACCATTCAAGGGATAAGGAGATAGCATCAAAGCATCAGGCTCTTTTGGCTTTTGTTTTTTGTTTTGTTTTGTTTTGTTTATGAGACAGAGTTTCTCTGTGTAACAGCCCTGGCTTTCCTGGAACTCACTCTGTAGACCAGGCTGGCCTTGAACTCAGAGATCCGCCTGCCTCTGCTTCCCGAGTGCTGGGATTACAGGCCTGAGCCACCACCACCCAGCTTAAGCATCAGGCTCTTGATCCCCATTCTGGCTTCGTCTCATATCCCTCTTCATTTGCATTGCTCTGTGTTCACAATCCTCCTCCCTGGTCCTTGAATACATGACGTCCATTCCAGCCTCAGGGAATTTGGACATGCTGTTCCAGACATAGCATGTTCTGTTCATGCTTTCTATCTCTTGGGACTGTTTTAACTTCAAACCTCAGCTAACTTTCTTAGGCAGCATGTCTATGAAGCATCTTCATGCCACTCCAGTAATTAGCCTCCATTTAATTTCCAGGGTAGCACTATCATCTTTTCCTTGGTATGACTTATCACTCAAAAGATAATTAAGTCCATGGACTCAGGGACTGTTGGTTTTTTTTTTTTGCCTCAATTATGTACCTTAACTCCTAGGAGATGACCTCAAGCATGGCTATTGCTCAACCAGTAGTTAAGGAATCAGTGGACAATCCAACAAATAAACCCTTAATTCAATAAGCACCAGGGTAAGTACACAGTACCCTGCACTGTGTACTCTAAAGTATTCTCTTTTAAAGGTGCATTCTTTTGTGTCTTTTTCTCAAAACATGAAATTGTATTAAGACTATTCTATTCAACTTAGTGGTTGCCATGGTGAATCTGAGTGTTCAGAAAATACTTAATATCTCCATCTGATTTGCACCTAAAATGCAAATCAAAATTCCACATGACTCTGTAGTGACTTTTCCCAACAAAGACCAGCTACCAATGGTGTTAATTCTCAGTGTCTTCTGATGACCCCATACCTTCATACATATTCTTGGAACCCAGGAATCCTGTGCTGGGGGCTATGTTAATGTATCAGCAGAAGATTGAATGTATGTGAGGAGATCTTTCAGACTGACTTTCTAGGTCATTAGTATATTTACCCTCCAAAACTATAAGCTAGGAGACCTTGGTACTGTAGTAAAATTAGCCCATCTTGGGTACTTCTTATGATAATAAAAAGCTGATTAATATAATACCCAAACTAAAATAATATCTTCAGGGATTTAACTGCATTTTCCAATCTCATTTTCTCTTTTGAATTTAATCCTTTTGGTTCAGTAACTTCCAAATTTGCAAAATTTCTGAAGCTATGTAAAATAAAGAAGTAGAAGTGTTTGTTTTTCACTGAGATGTCCCTTCACTAGGACCTGATAAAAATAAAATAATATTTGATCACTTGCCTGCTCAAAGTCTGACTTGTATAGAGTGATTTGTTCCTCAATATAAAATCATTTATGATCTTTGTTCTGAGAACTCCTCCTTGTCTGACTTCCAGATAAACCAAATAGTTTTTCCATTGAGCCCCCAAACAATCTAGTTATATTTGCTAATTAAGTATCTTAGGGTTCTTTTTTCTCTCCAGAAGAATTTCTTTTTGTTCTGTTAGGTATTTTTCATACAATATATTTTAATCATGCTTTCCTCCTTCTCCAACTCCTCCCATATTCTCCCCACCTCCCTTATTTTTAAGCACTAAATCCCACATTTCAGAATTTGACCAACACATTTGGAGATTTGGTCGATTACTTGTTGTATGTGTTTTAAATCTTCAAACCTCATGTTATTTTCATAACTTGTGCAGGGTCATTGAAAACATTTATGATGGATATTTGATACCAGGTTGTGTGTCTGGGGAGACAACCATTTGGCCTAACAGCATTTCTTATTTTTCAGTATAGTATGGCTTTGGAGCAGAGAAAGCAGATTTGTTAAGAAAAAGTTCTTAAGGTATTGTGTATGGAAATGGAAGTTTGATTTCAATGAGGAATGTTAGTGTTCCTCACACAGAATCTTGATCCCTGAAAATCATCCAAGGTACATTTCATTGTTAAACATTCATGGATATCAATCACATCAGGGACCTTCAGTAGGATTTGACAGTATCTGACCCACAATATACTATGTCATCTCTCTCATTTTTATATTTTCCCTTCTTAGTTTTCAGCGAACATATATGAAAGTTATGCAAAATTTGACTATAATTCTGCATAGTACATAGAAAATTGCCTTAAAAAAGACATTTTCAATGGCTTTACTGAGGCCTGGAGATGTTCTGCAATGCATGAAATGATTGACATTTGATGGAGATCCAGTCCAGTGATCATACCTTACTGCAGAAAGGACAGAATGTGGAGAACTTAAGTCTTATTCCCCAAGTGCTCCAGCATATGAGTCAGAAACAGCTGAGTCCTACTGTCACGTGGACACAACCTTGTACCAGGCTTTTTCTTTTGAGCCAACAACCAGCTCCCAAATCACTACACAGAGATTTATTAGTTATGAATGCTTGTCCTAGCTTAGGGTCATTTCTTGGTAACTCTTATAACTTAACCTGTTTCTCTTTATTTTCATTTTGCCTCAGGGCTTTTTACCTTTCTTTCCTTCTGTATATCTGACTTTCACTGCTTCTCTTGTCTGTCTGACTGGTGGCTACATGACTTCTGGCCCCAGGTGTGTCCTTCTGTTTCTCCCTCATTCTCTCCTCTCTTTTTCTTCTCTCCTTCTCTAGATTTTTCCTCCCACTTATTCTCACTGCCCACCAGCTCTGCCTATCACTCTTCTAACTATTGGCGGTTCAGCTTTTTATTAGACCAATCATGTGCCTTAGACAGGCAACATGAAACAGCAACACATCATTTCATAATTAAACAAATGCAGCATAAACAAATGTAGCACATCCTTACATTGTTAAACAAATGCATCGGAACCTAGTGTAACACACCTTTACACAGGTAGAGTAATATTCCACAGCATAAAAAAATGTAACACATCTTTACATAGTTAAATATTCCACAACACCGCCTCTCATCCCTCAACAGTGTCTGCTGTATTCTGTCTAAGACCAGGGACATTTCTTGCACAAACTTTCTCTGACCTCAGTCTGGGTCTTTCTTTGACACCACTGATATCAGTTTCTAGAAGTAAAATACGCAAGCTGATTTGAAAGTATCATATGTATAGATTGGAGTGTAGCTATTGGTAGAGAGGTTGTCTCACACTCAAGAGGCATACATTCCATCTCTAACACTTGAGAGAGAGGGGAGAGAGAGAGAGAGAGAGAGAGAGAGAGAGAGAGAGAGACAGACAGACAGACAGACAGACAGAGGAGGAAAGAGGGTGGAGAGAAAGAACATCATATGCAGATAAGTATTTATTTTTAAATAAGTCATTTATCTTAATATCTATTATTATCTATTGGCTACTTAAAACGAGAATCATGGATTGAAATGTGTATCAGTGACTGAGCTCCTTCCTGCCTAGCATGTGAGGCTCTGGTTTCAATGCCCATGACTGGAAAAACACTCAAATAAAAACTAATATTAAAATAAGAATAGTTTCCCTGGTATATAGCTATCTGAAATATCTTTGTTTTTAAAAAAGATTATTTACACTAAAATTTGGTTTATTTTTAAAATAAACAATGTATCCAACAATCTGTGGCCATGGCCACTATATTTTACCCACATCAGTGAACTTTGGAAATCCCAATTGTTTTTTGTTTTCCATTATCCATGAGTGTCTCCAATGCTCATTTGGCTCTGGTTCTGTTTGGTCACCCTACCCCCCCCCCCCAAAAAAAAAAATAGAAGCAGCCACATTAAATCACTTCAATTAACTTTCATAACTTCAAGGACTGAGGTGAGTGACCAGTATATAATAGACTCCAAAAACCTTTTTAGTAGGATCCTCTTGAAATCAAACTTTAGAATCATCTTAGTGTTAGAAGAAACTGTAATTTTCTATTCAAAGCTTAACACAGTCAATAAAATTGTTAATAGACATGTTCTATCAGGACTGGAGAGGCGACTCAGAAGTCAGGGACACTCATTGATCTTCCAGAGGACCAGAGTTTGATATCCAACACTTACACCCGGTGGTTCACACCTACCTATAATTCCAGTTTCTGGCCTCTGATAGGATGCCCACATGTCTCTGTCTCTGTCTCTGTCGCTCTCTCTCTCTCTCTCTCTCTCTCTCTCTCTCTCTCTCACACACACACACACACACACAAAAAAAAGAATAATTTTTTTTTAAAGAAACCATCTGGGGGGGGGGGGGGGGGAACTTTTGAGAAAGTTTGCTTAAATGGCTCAAAAAAACCTGTTTTAATGATGATCAACTAATCATAAATTGTTCTATTAAAATAAAAACTTGACAAATTTAGTGCTATATTTTAGGGAGACATGCAAAGTTTTTTTTATAACACATACATAAGTAAGGCATGGTAAGATTATATTGATAATCATTAAGATTTTATATAAAACTTTGTCTAAGATTCCACATCTCTATATAGAATTGGCATCCTTATATGAAAATGTATGCAAAAGATTGGAATAGATTTATATATTATTGAATTTAGAAACTCACATGTTGCTTTACTGGCAAAGCTAGATATGTGTTCAACTCAGAGTAATTTCCATAATGTCAGAGTTTTATTTTCACCTCCTCATGGTGCTGTTTAACTTGAGAGTTCTGTTCAAAAAGCTTCATCGGAACCCTGTTCTGAGGTTCATATCATTCAGGGCTCAATTTCCTATTTGATTTCCCTCTACCATTATTAACATGTGTTGATTTCATTTTCTTTGTCCTAATCATTTCTAAGAGTCTCACACAGAATTCTTGTATTCCAAAGGGCCCCAGTCCCTGCTGCTTTCAACATCAACTTAATTTGAGAGGTCTTTCATGTGGATGTGGCTTGCCATCATCAAGGGCAACTCGTTTGTTAATTAAGGACGATTTAGCACACTGGTCCAGCATGCTGCCAAGATCAGGGTGTTTTCTTTTCTTTTTTTAAAACTCAAGTGGGAACTATTTTTGTATTCCAAAGCTTCAGAAAGATGTTTTGATCTGCCCCCTTGGGTAGATCAGTTTTCTGGAGTTTGGATGGTTTAGGAAGCTTTCAGTATCTGAATTCACTTCCAGGCCTGAGGAAAAAAATCACATGAATGAAAAACAGGGACTTGAAGCTGGTTATAAAGAACCTTCCTGTAAGAGGCTCTTGATAGAACAGGCTGCCCAAGACACTCAAACCTCTTCTCTCCCATGGTCTGTATACTGTTAGTACTGCAGTAAAGGTTGGTCATCTATATCTGGGCTGCTGAATAATATGGCAAGCCTTAATGGCATTGGTATACTTCTCTGGAACACTTCATGACTCCAGTTCTTCCAATACCTGGATGCATACTTTCTGACTATTTTTGTTGCTAATGTTTTAACTTATTTTAGTTATATAAACTTTATCATTAAATTTTTTTCAAATAAATAAAAATTGCACATACCAAAATTAACCAGACCCAAAGTCTGTACAACTCAGTGAACTTCTATAGGGTTAGAATAGGCATTTGGTCAAAAGCTATGGAGGTCCACATTAAACCTTGCATTTTCAGTATCAAATGTATTTTATGTACTTAGCCACCACCCAAACCAAAAACTCCACAACAAAATTAGAACTAGAAGAACAGTCAACATTATAGTTTCTTTTGTAACTTCTGTCTATTACCTGCCTTTAGGTCTTAAAGATCTGTAACTTCAGCTATTCACAAGTTCAAGGTCAGCCTGCGCTATCGAGTGAGTTTAAGGTTAGCCTGGGCAAATTATTGAGACACTGTCTCAAACTGAAAAAGTAGAAAAGGGCTGGGATATAGCACAATGGTGGGATATTGGCCTAGCATACAGAAGACCTTAGGTTCAATTTCTGGTGCTGACATTTAAAAGGAGAAAGAAAGTTAAAGAAAAATTAATCAAGAAAGAAGAAAATTCTGTGACTAGTGGGATGCTGAGGTCTTGAGTTTCTGTGTGGGAGGCTGTTGGATGTTTTCCCAGGACATGGTAGCAAGACCTTATTCTTCCTGACTGTGCCTCATTGCTGCATTTCAGCACATCAGTCATTTCATCTCTTGACCAAAGCAAGCCCCTGTAATCTGGACATCATTAAAGAAAAATGATTGGTGTTGGGCTGAATGGAGACAGAAGCGGAATGTCATCTTTCTCACGCAGCCAACATGGTCATTTATACTTTTACTTGCTGTAATGTAGGTATCCAGCAGTTGGTAAAAAGTGAAGCTTGATATCTAGCTTAAAGCATGAGATTAAGGGAGAACATATTTTTAATTGAAGAGATGTGTGTCATGGGTGTTGTAAAGTTGAAGGTTTTATAATATAAGATTTAACTACTCTCTTCTGCAGAAGAAGAGCATGGACAGGCCAGCGCTAAGCCAGCCTCTAGCTCCCTTCCAGAGTCTTCCTTCTGATTTTTCATTTATTATAATTATTTCATTTTAGGTGTATGGGTGTTTTGCCTGCTTGTATATATGTGAACCATATGTGTACCTGGTATTTGCAGAGGCTAGAAGAGGGTATCAGATTTCCCCAAGACTGGAGTCACAGACAGTTGTGAGCTACCATATGAGTGCCTGGAACCAAACCCAGGTCCTTTGCAATATCAACAGTGCTCTTAACCATTGAGACATCTCTCTAGCCCCAGAATCTTCTTCCTTATGCTAACATTTGGTTCATTGTTTATTGCTTACAGAAATTTTCTTTTTTCATATTACATTACTTATTCATTGTTTATTATTTCACACAGAGGCTAGAGGACAACTCATGGAGTGTCTTCTCTTCTTCCACCATGTGGTTTCCTAGGATTGAACTCAGGTCCTTAGGCTTGGTGGCAGATGCCTTTACTCTATGAACCTTGTCTCTGACCCAAAGAATTTAAACTAACAAACTTAGTTGCTCCTTATTGCCTGTCTGGATTTTTCTTCTTCCTTTACAAACACTTGTTTCAGATTGCAGAGTCTGCATTTCTAAAATACAAGGCTGAAAACCCTTTGATGTAAATCACAGGCATAGGAAATCCCAGAAAAAAAGGCAATCAGGAATTCTTAGAGGAGAGAGAGTGGGGAGGAGAGAGAGAGAGAGAGAGAGAGAGAGAGAGAGAGAGAGAGAGAGAG
>CABHPQ010153609.1:0-38798 GCA_902168405.1 Peromyscus aztecus | reverse complement strand
AGAGAGAGAGAGAGAGAGAGAGAGAGAGAGAGAGAGAGAGAGAGAGACTGTGCCTGTAGTCTTGGGTACCTGGGGAGGGTGAGGAATGGAAGACAGAGAATCAGGATGTTGTCATTCAGGGGTTTTTCTGCCTTCTGTGTCCTCCTCACTGGAAGGTGCCACCTAGTTCTTGGGAGATATGGATGTGGTTTTAATTGGCTTGTTACCGTCGTTTCAGGCTATGTGTCCTGCCTGGCTGGACCTTAATGAGGCATAGCCACTGTTAGACTCAGGCAATGCCAGCTTCTCCTGAAGCCTTTGCCAAGGCGTTGGGGGCTGTGGGTGCCAATAAAAACACGTTTTCCAGAGATAATCTTCCAACATGCAAATGACCCTTTTCCCCAAGGGAAGTATTAACAAGAGAAAGCTGCTTTTCTCTCCACACTAAGCCATGTTATCCCCACCCATTTGTGTATACAGTCCGTGGATCACAAGGTTAAGACTTAGAGTTAATTACCCTGCTTAGTCATTTCACAGTGCAAACAACACCAGGCTACCAAGTTATATTCCATAAATATTTGCTCTTACTGTTTGTCAACTATTTTATTCAAAATAAAAGCACAAAAATAAAGGACTTACTGAACCCATTCACATATACTAGTCACTTTTCACGAATAACTTTATTAAAGCAAAATATCCCATGAAGGGCTGTGGTGTGAATATATGTATTTTATGTATGTCATAGTCATTTCAGGCAAGGAAAGTAAGATCTAAAGTTTAAGTAACTCCAACAATAGTGTAGAAGACCAGACATGAAGCCAAAATTTGAAGGGCAGTCTGGATCATCCGTGCCTGGTCCTAAGTATCACCCCACCCAATTGGTAGAAGAGCTTTCTCTTGACACCTTGACTTAAGGGAACTTGTATAGAGAGTTTCCAGGGAATTTTCTTCAGGAATAGACAGTTGCTCATGTTCTGATTTCTATGTCAACCTCTGAAATCTTGTTCAATCTGCACAGGTTATTTGAACTATTTCCTTTGTGAGTTGAAGGGGAATGGGGGAGACACTAGCTTTATATTACTCTATATATTGTAACTTCTCAAACTTATCTTTTCCTCTCAATGCATTTTCAATGACTCCGCTTACATCACAATGGGAAACCCATGAGCACACAATAAATCTCTGGTGGACAATTATAAGATAGTATCAGGGCCACTCAACACAATTATAAATATGAGCCAGCAAACATTTATGAGTTCTGATGTTCTTCTTCATGGTGTACTCTTAGGATTGTTGCTCCTGACACTGGTGACACAGAGAAAAATTCTTTCTGTTGAAAGTTTCTGCCTGTTTAAGAGTTGGTAAGAGGTGAAATGTGTTTTCGGAATCATAGGTATTCTCTTTTATAATACCAGCTTCCAAAACAAAGTTCTAAGATCTTTGCTTGGCTTTCTAGGTTCTCCCTATATCAAGATGATGACCAAAGTTTGTTTCTGAATCATGGGATTCTAAAAAAGAACAGTTATATGAGGGGATAAAAAAAAAACAACTAAGTGGGAAGAAAGAAAAAGACAGTTCAGGTAAAAATGAAGAAAAAATAGTTTAGCATATTATCCAAACTTTGGCATTCTTGAGAGTTAGCACATTGAAACCAAAGACTGAAAATTGCTCGCCCCGTGATTCAGCTCATCATGGGTTTGAAAAGAGGAGGTGAGGGGACTGGGGTGGGCAGTTCAAGTCCTTGAGATATTTTCTTCTGTGATGGCTGACCTCTCTTTGACAGGCATTGTCACCTCCACCGCCCCTCCTCCCTGAGAGAAAATGCAGTGAAGGGAATGAAAGGTGAAAGGAACGAAAAGGATAAGAATGGATGAATAGTGGAAGAGGCCAGACTCCCTGACAGGAGGGGAAGAGGTCCAAACCCAGGCCTTTGGTTTTCCTCCAGGAACCTAAAAATATCCACCCTTTGCCTGCCTGACATTTCCACTGTCTTTTCCTACACATGCTCCATGAGTGCTGCTAATGTTGCTTAACTCATGCATAGCCTTCTCTTTTCTGCTATGAGAAAGAAACCAGTCAGTTAGACAATCAGGATAATTAAAAAGATGTAAACCTTTAAAGTGGCTGACACTGAGCTGTCTTGCCTGACTAACCCAGCATTAATTCCAATACCCCATTATACCTGCCATGTAAGAATTTGTAACTAATGTGGATATTTCTTTTATGTCTTCTTATGCAATTCTTCCCTTAGATTCCCTTTTCTTGTCCCCTTTTCTTCCTTCCTTTCCTCTGCTATCACTTCTCTAGCACACTGCCATTGATACTGGGAGTCTGTCCCAGGGTCACACTTTGATAGTCCTAGTCCAGACTAGTGTGTCCCTAACTTAAATGTGCATGTGAGTCACTTGTGGCTCCTTTTTAAATTGTGTGTTCTGATTGAGTACCTTTAGTGTGGGACCTGAGAGTTTGCCTCCCTATAGTGCTCAAGGAAAAGATGATACTGTTGGCTGACACAAGATGCTTTAAGTGTTTCCAGACATCAGGGCTTAGATTTCTACTGCAATTAGACTTAACCCATTTTAACATAACCAAAGACTATTCTGGAAGCTGTTACCCAGAAATGCATTTGGCTAAATAGCTCTGGGAATACTGTTTCCTTTCCCACTCCGGCTGAAAGCCAGGCTACAAAGAAGTGCATCCAAGCCCATCCAAATGCATTCCTTCCTTCATTTTGTCAGAGGTGAGTGGATGAAGCCTGTTGACTCAGTTCCGAGTGGAGCTCAGACTCTGCTCCTTCACTTTCTCAGGGACATTACGTAGCCTCTCTCTAGGCTCCTCCTGAAAATGACAATGGAAGTGGCAGTCTCTCAAGGGGCCTCAGTGACAGGAAGTTAGCGTGGGTCACAACACAGGGGCCTAGAAATATCGCCTGCACATGCTTTTGGTGATTTTTAGCCCGTTTGGCTTGTCTGGATCCAGTAAGAAGGTGCAAGAACATTTCTAGTCTCTCCATATTGCTTATATTTGGAGTATTTGTGTCAAGTGCAGCAAAGAACACCAGGCAGTCTTCAGCATATTCAGGAGTACTTGTCTGTGCTTATGCAAGGATTGTTCCCATGCCACTGCAATGCTTTGGGATTCGGTTACTGTGATTGTAAGGGATTTGTCATGGGGATTTGTGTTTCCATGGGATGACATGACCTGGAACAATCATGGCTACCCTTCTCTGTGGCTTGGGGCTTTCTTCAGTGGAGTTCATCCTCTAGGCAGAAGATCAAAAGTGACATCACCTCCGGGTTGTGTGGCAAGTAGTCTCCTGGCTGCTATGGGGGAGGGATATGGATTCAGCAGGAGAGAAAAATCAAATCTCAACTTAAAATTCCTAAGGAAAAAGCACATAGGGACCATTTCACATGTATAAGTGTTTGAGCAATTTAGCACATGAGTGATGAAATGCTAACCGGATGTATTGTTTCTACTGAAAACTTAAGAAAATTGATTTTTCAATCTGCAGTCATCAAGAGTCCTTGTAGAAAATTATAGAAATCCAAGCAAGACTGCTTGAGAAACAAAAATTGACATGGAATTGTCAGATTAACTTAACTGTACCAGGCAAGAATATAGATGCTTTGAAACGGGCTAGAATGCAATGCACTGGAGTGTCTAGTCCTATCTATGCCCATCCCTCTTGGCCTCCATCTCTCCATATGACTTTCTTCTGCATTGGGAAGATTTCCCCAGGAGGTAGCATCAATGACTACCATCAGGACTTCAGGTCTGTTTTCTACAAGGTAATAAAACCCACCAACAAGCACAGCTGCTGCTGCTTGGCTGTAGCCACAGGAGTCTTGGGATCCAGTTTCATAGCTCTGTCTTCCCCCACACCCTTACCATCCAGTAGCCAACAATGTGGTCTGTGGCATGGCATTGGCCACAGCAACCCAACCCAGTACACAATGGAGAACTAACCACACAGGGTTGTCCAAGAAAGAAGGAAGACTGGTGAGGAAAGGAGATGCTTTGGAGTTTGAAGAATGAACCAGAAATTAAAGGCAAGATATTCCTTTAAGAAACCAGAGTGAAGATGGAGAGTCCAGTGCTTTGCATGAAATTATTAGGAATGTTTGCTGATGTCAGTTGCATGTCACAGGCAGTGTTTGGGGGATGCATTATGGATAGGAATTGGGAGACTTTTGGAGGAGAGCCATCTGTATTTTGTCTGTTACTTTCCATATTAAGTCTCCTTCTCTCTCTCTCTCTCTCTCTCTCTCTCTCTCTCTCTCTCTCTCTCTCTCTCTCTCTTTCCCCTCTCTCTCCCCCCTCTCTTTCTCTCTCTCTCTCACAGACAAATATTTAAATACATACAATATAAAAGCTTATTCATCTCAGAGATGAGGACTTAATGCCCACTGGAGGGTGTCACTAACATGATTGAAATGTGGTTAAGTTATTTTGAAGCATACAATGAATTGTACCATGTAGCTATAAATAGATGCTCAGGGGGACAGTCTCTTTCCCCAATCCTATTGACTTACAGAGATGTATGTGTAGATTTGAGCTCTGAACTGAGTGAAATACGACTTTGTATTGCCGTTGCTTTCTGCCAAAGATAAAAATCACTTTACATAAAAGAGCCTATTCTCAGTGGTGAAACGGCTCTTTTTGTAATAAAATACAGAACTGTGAACAACAGTGTTAGCTTCTGTGCTCTACTGCAACTCCATTAGACAGGCAGGGTGGCAGTCACCATGAAGCTGTGGCACCTGTTTGCCCTCAGAGACCTCTTGTTCCTTCCCTTGTCTAGGTGACTTTACCTACTTAGCTCATGCAACTTGAGTTTCTTCGCTTCTTCAATAGCTAAGATAAAGTTCCTGAAGCAAATGGAGTTAGGAAGTCAAAACGATCTAAAGTCCATGAGCCATGTGGCCTATTTGGAAAACAAGTCAAAATGGTGGTGGGAGCTACATGGCTACTCAATGTATGGGATTGTCAATAAAACTCTTTTCTTTTTTGGTTGTTTTGAGATGTGGCCTCAAACTATAGTGTGGGCAGTTTCAAATTTCCAGTGATCGTCCTGTCTTAGCCTCATCTGACTGTTGTTATTCAAAGCAATTTCTACAACATGATGCTTTTATTCTGTTCTTGAGGACCAAAATCTTTTTAAAGGCGAGATATTGAGAGATCAAGCAGTTTTATGACACTTGTCCCTCTTCTGCCTGGGCATTAGGGTCTTCATTGGAAACAGGGCTCAAACAGTGTCTAGGATTCTGAGTAAAATATTTCAGTGACTTCATTTGTCATGCATTGTGAAGACAAGCTATAGATTGTCAAGCCAAAGCCAGCTCTCTGGTCAGGCCAAGCAAGCCATCTAATATTGTCTTCCTTATACTATCAGATATGCGTTGAGATGCTGGTTTGAGTTTTGAATTTAAGTTCCATTCTACTACAATGAAGGAACTATAGTTATGCTCTGTCCCTATTTCTGTGATCCCCACTAGGGTAATATTTTAACTGAGGAGGTGGAATAGAAGTATGCAATGGAAAAGTAAGTAATTGTAAATTGTACTACATGCACTAGAGGAAATAAAACAAGAGACTCAGGTTTGCTGCTCTGGGGAAAAGCCTCCTTTTCATCTGGAATGGCTTCTAAGAGGTGGCAATAAGTTAAGATCTGGACTGAAAAGCAGATAACCAGGCAAAGAAAGAGAAAAAAATTATCCAAAATAGAGAGAATGCAAATACAAAATTACCTGATGCAAGTAAGTTCTGTGTATGTTTGGGGAACTGAATAGCAAGCATGGCTAGAATCAGTGAGTGTGGCAAGGAGGGGGATATGACATGTGTTGGAGAAGAGGAAGGTACTATATCAAACACAGCTTTATAAAGTGAAGGCCTTGCTATCTCTGTGCAGAAGCATTATTGTATGGACCTAGAAATACATAGATTATCTCTTGAAATGGCTCTAGCTTTGGTGGGATGGTCACTTGGAGGGGGCAAGAATAGAAATAAGTAGACTGGTTAGGAAAAGAAGTCCAGGGAACAGATGACATGGGGGAAAATGATAGCATTATAACATAAGGAAGAAAAATATCAGCCTTCTCCCTGTCTATGTGACTTACTCAAAATCTAATTAAATCCTTGGGACTCAGTTTCCCTGTCCAAGATGTGAATACCTAGGATATAGTTCCACTCCTCCTATACCTGCATTTCATTCTGATTTATGGACATCATCAGTCTTTCATTAGATACGGGTAGTTTTCCTAAGACACTCCAGTTGCTCTGAGCAGCTTTCTAGCCTGGACTTGAGGTAGAAATTCAAGATCTCAGCAACAGAGGTGGGGAAGAAGAGAGAGACAGAGAGAGAGAGAGAGAGAGAGAGAGAGAGAGAGAGAGAGAGAGAGAGGGGGGGGGGGAGAGAGGGGGAGGGGGGGAGAGGGGGAGGGAGAGCTGTGGGAGTTAGGTAGTCTTGAATTATTTTCTCTCCTTCAAACTCAGAATAGCTTCTAAAAAGCCCATTAATTTGATACACAAATAAATTTCTGATTCCAAAGTCACACTATAAATTTTAGGAGCCCAGGTTATGAATCTAAATTTCTGTAATATGTGCTCAGGTTGAATGTCTTCATGGAGAAGGGCAAAGCATTTAAAAGATTTACAACGAAAGTTTTATTAAATGAATGATTAGAAGGAGAAAATTCTCCAAACCTACTGTGTTATTTCTCTTGCTGGTGTTTAGAGAAATGTAAATTAATAGAAGAACAAAACAGTGTGGGATGCCAATATATCCAAGGGAAAGCCAAAGTTCACTTCTGCCTATAGAATCAGACACAGACAATCAATGCCCACTTCACAGTGTGGTTTGCAAAAATCGTTCTACAGATAATATCCTCAAGAACAAGGCATGGCCCAAGCTTACCTCAAGTGCTGTGAGAAGTGATTTCCTCCACTGAGAGGACTTTGAGATCCCAGATAGTTTCAGCATAACAATGCTGAATCGTAGCATAACAATGTCAAAATAATGCAGCATGACTCAACATTTATGTTTCATTTTACAAGTACCTTCTTTGTGGGCAAGGTGCATGTGTGCATGCATGTGCATGTATGTGCCTATGTGTGTGCATGTACATGCATGTATGTGTGTATGTCTCTCCATATATATGCATGTGCATGCATGTCTCAGTGCATATCTGTATGTGTGTTAGTAGCCTTAGTCAGAAACATCATTATGGGCCTTTGCTTCTGTATGATATAATGACTGTTGGTTTAGTTGTTTTCCCTAGAAAGTATTCCTTTAGCTAAAGATTTTTGTATCACTTCTGATGTAAAATTAATATAGAGTACACAGTGCACACAATCTGCAGAAACATATTGGATGGGTGGCCAATAAAGCTAGAAGTTCTTGAAAGAAAGCAGCAAGATAAAGTTTGAGTAAATGCTTAGTTTGATTGTATTTTTAAATCTCATTTAGTTTTGCCCATAGATTAAATTACTCATTTTTTATGTGTTTTGTGCTTATAGGGAAGAAATCTTGCTATGAACCCATGAACTGCTGGAATACAAGGTTGTATTCTAGAAAGATCTGATATATAGTGAGGGAGCTGCATTTTATATATGTGTGTGTGTGTGTGTGTGTGTGTGTGTGTCACATACACACAGAGAGAGAGAGAGAGAGAGAGAGAGAGAGAGAGAGAGAGAGAGAGAATACATAAAAGAAGCAGGTAAGGCCAGTGTGGTAAGTGAGGTTGGGGAGAAAAACATGGGGCTTCTAGGTAGTTAGTGGAGACTAAGTGGAAGTGCTGAGCAATGAAGACTGAGTAGTGATTGGGTGAGTGGTAGGGGGATAAAGAGTTCTAGGCATGCAGACAGATTCTCACAGCAAGGGTGTTTTGTGAGAAGAGAAGTCAGACCAGTGCAGCTAGAAAAAAAGAAAGAAACAGCTTTGGGGTGACTTTTGTGTCCTTGGCCATGGCATCTTCTCAGGTCTTCTGAGGTTAGGGTATTTTCCCCTTCCCCCAAAGTCATTAAAAGTCACTTTTTCAAGACAAACACTAAACAGGAAAGCAAGGTAATTTAAGATAAAGGGTATAAAACAACAATGGGCTGTAGAGAGTGGAAAGGGAACAATTGGCAGAATGATCACCAATGCCCTCTCTCAGGAGGTGACATTTGAGTAGAGACCTAAGTGACACAAAAGAGCCAGCTAAGAAGAGATGTGAAGCAAGATACCTCATGAAGAAAAAAAACAAAACAAAACAAAAAACAGTGCAGAGACCAGGAAGCAACAAAAGTCTACTGTTGTTTGTCTCATAAACAGAAAGCAGACAGTGGTTAATAGAATGTGAACATTTCCAAGTGGGACTCCTTTGTGGGGCTTTGTTTGTTTGTTTCACTAGACAATGAATAATACTTGAGCCTGGGATATACAGTCTCTCAGTTCCTCAATCCTGAAGCCAGCAGCAATACTAAGAACCATCACTGGACTATGAATTAGAAATCCATTGATTGAAGGCATCTCTAAGATAAATAGTCAGGGCACTGCTAAAATTCTAAGACTAGGAAAAAATAACTTAGTTTGAAATTCAATTATCCAACTCCTAATTTAATAGGTCAGTAAGTAAAGCAGAGGTAGAAGTCCAGTCAAATAATTAGCAAGGGTCTGGTAACAGACTTGGAGGAGTGCTTTAGCCTCAATAGTGTTAACATCAGGGCTCAATAGTCCATGGTCATGGGAGATGTTCTGGGTGATGTCTTGCAGTACCCCTAGCTCTGACCTGTAGATATTGTAATATCCCCCATTTGTGACAACCCCAAACATCTTGAGACTTAACAAAGTGGCCCAGTCAAGGCCAGTGGTGTGAAGGCATCTACACCGAGTTGTTTTCTAAATGTCCCAGAAGTGAACCATGCAGAAGGTGGTTTACACCACCCAGAGGGTTTTCAGTTGATTTGTGTGCACACTTTCCCAAGAGGCATGATAAATATATTCCCTGAATTGAAGTATTGTACATCATATGTGAATTCCTGGCAACAAAAAACAAAGATGCTTCATTTTTTATTATTTCTTATGGTTTGTGTTCACACATCCATCAATGTAAAAGAATCCGCTTTCCAAATTTTTCTTTATAAATATGTAATATAATTGTAGAGTAAACCTCCTTTATCATTCTGATGGGGGATTGGACTAATACTCATCTTGTATATTGAGTTTTATCAGGATTTTATTCTATTTTTAAATAGCTTATGGGGTGGGGGAGACATGTGATTTGCAGTGTTTTGAAATCTGTGGCATATACAGTTCTACTTTATCATGCAGTAGCACGCTGCTTTCTTATACAGTTTTAATAGTTTTTTTTTAAATAACTTCATTGTTTTTTCCTGATGCTAAATATTCAGAGAGTAGAGGCAAGTACACAAAAGGAAATTAAAATCATCCATAATCCCACAATCTAAAGATAACTGTGTATATTACTCTTTTATAGATTCATTTAATCTTTCATTAAATTATGTGCCAGGCAGAATGTTAAGGCTGAGAATACATGTAAGATATATGAGGTATCTCTTTATGTGAAATCTGCTTCTGTGTATACTACTGGTGTAGTAGTACATGTGCTTATATGTATATGATGTGTATATGTTATGTGCATGGGAATATCATTTATATGTATATGATGTGTATATGTTATGTGCACATGCATATCATTTACATATAAATACATATTAGTCATGCTACATGTGTGCATTTATGTTATAGACAAGTATATACCTCACAGATGTGTGTTATAAACATATATGTACCTTACATACATGCACATATATATCTATCTTGTGTCTACTTATACCAGATGCACCTGGCTACTGGACATTTAAGTGGTACTTGGTCTGAGAACTTATCTGAGAAGAAAACCTGAAAAATAATGAATTAAATGTTGAGGACACTGTTTACATGTCCATTGCAATACAATCTGAAAAGAGCTAGTTATATCATCTGTCTACTCTTTTTTTGCTAGAACCCAGGCTGCCTCCAGCTTCCCCTTGCGCCATTTCTGAACAGAGGACCTATGTTCAGAGATTACAAACAACTCCCCCATCTTCAGGTTTTTTTCTAGTTCCAAGACTGAAGCAGGGAGAGGGAAAAGATGAGAAGGCTAAAGGCACAGTAATCTGACTATATAAGTGAGGTTCCCGAGGGATAACCATTGGCTGGGTTTATGTCACCTTGACCCCAAGGTGCATTAGTACAAAACTAGATTAATGTGCAAGTGATGGGCATCCTCCCCACAAAAGACATTTTCCTTCTTCCTTCTCTGCGGTAACCACTGTTAGTCCTCCAGACGCTGGTCCATGTACACACTAATGCACACTCAAGCATTTTTTTTCTGCCCATTAAGAAAGAATGATGGACAGTTTCCTTCTTGATCTGTATATTATTGACAGCTTTCCAGGTCAATACATTTAGAAATAACTGCACTATGAACACATCGCATTTGCTGAACTGTTCTGTTTCAGTCGGTGTACAGGCCCCAATTCTCCTCATATTTTCATTACAAATAAAGAAACATTATAAACATTTGTATTATGACTTTATAAAAATGGCTATTCTCTTCCACTTGTAGGTAAGCATCTTATGAGCAGAATTACCAGGCCAATTTGTGTGAAAGATATTTAAGTATTTCATTAAGTACCATCAAAGTGCCTTCCAAAAATGCCAATCATTTCTTTTCCTACCAGTAGTGTCCGTCCCTACCTCTCACCCAAGATGGATGCTATCAGAGCTGGGGGAATAAATCACATGTTCTAACTTTGGTTACAATGTATTGTTTTCATTACTAATATTATCTTATAGTGCTTGATTTATAAATGGAACATTGTCATAGGTATGCACATATTGAAAATTCAGGGTGTGCATGGAGTTCTGGCAATTTCTATGTGCAATTTCAACCATCCACTGGGCATCTTCAATTGTTTCTCCCACAAGAAAGGAAGGATTATTGTACTCAAAAGTAAAAGGAATGCTAACCCATTCCCTTTGCTTGCTACCCAGCTTGAAAATTTATAACATATCCTACACTCATTTTATCTACATAGGGTTTAATC
Organism: Peromyscus aztecus; assembly: GCA_902168405.1. NCBI lineage: Eukaryota > Metazoa > Chordata > Mammalia > Rodentia > Cricetidae > Peromyscus > Peromyscus aztecus. The sequence goes on along the minus strand of CABHPQ010153609.1, from coordinate 27,725 downwards.
TTTTTCTTAGATTGCTTTCATCTCCCTCCTTTCTTTTATGTGGTTGTTCAACTTTTATTTCTCATCCTAGTTCCAATTTTGATTTCCTGAAAAGTCCTATATGTGTTTAAAGCACCACAGTCATGAGTCAGATTTTCTGTCTAGAAAAGGGATAATAAATAGTGTGGCATAAGTCTAACTGTGCAACTGTGCACCTACATGGATCATATTAATTGATCAATACCTTTTCCTGTTTAAGCCAAGGTGTACCCTTTCAATTGTTGTCAGCATTGGGCTTTCAATCAGTGGTTCTCAAACTTAGCAAGCCTGAGCATCAGCTGGAGAGCCTGCTGAAATAAACATGTTGAGCCCTGCTCCTATGGGAGATTGCTTAGCAGGTCTGGAGCAGAAACTAAGATTCTGGTTCTAATAAGGTTCCACATATACTACTCTCGATGCTGCCTGTCCACGCAGCACACTTCCTTCACAGTCTTCTCGAAGAGTGCTTTCCAATTGTCCTGTGAAGAGGAATCAAGTTCAGGTGCAGATCTCAGTAGATCTGCTGCAAGGGCTGAGATCTGAGACTGTCACCAAGCTCCAGGTGCTGCTGCCTGTTCATGGCCTGGTTTGGACAACCAGGTCCTCAATAGCTGCTCTTCATTAGAGTTGTCTGAAATGGAGACTATGAGCCATGTCTGACCAGAGTCAAAGCAATGTTTCCTAAATATCATTACATGGGCTAGAGCCATATAGAAACTGAAATTAAATTTAAATTTAAACTTTTGCATCCTAATATGAGACACTGTGCTTCATGACAAAACTTTGGAGAGGTCCAGGCATTTATTTATTTAAAGAAAACTAGGTAGAGGTCCAGGCATTATTTTTAAGTTATGAGACATAGAAAGGTAGCCATGACTTTGTTTGTAAAAGATGTTGCACAGGTACTCATTCATGTTTGGGTTTATCTGCTTTTCCCTTCTACTCCTGAATCATCCATTTTTATCAAGACCTATGTATCAGTTGACATTTTACAGTACATGCTTCAGACTCTGCAGGGATGAACTGTGTGTGAATTTGTATTTTGGACGTGATAATCTGAGTATTGAAATAGACATAAATGAATACATTATGTCTGTTATAGGCAATCCGAGGAGAAAAGGGCATATCTCTCCTCTCTACCCTTCAATCTAGTATTTCAATTCAAAACATTTACTCACTAGGAAATTACCCATTTTGAGTAGAAATCTCATAAAATCATAGAACAGCTAGGAGATGGTTTTCTGAGTAACATTAAGTTCTAATATGGGCTTTGTGCATGGATTTTGCTCCTGGTTAATAGCTAAGCTTGTAAGTATAACACAACACATTCTGCATTGCATGGTACATGTGGCAACAGGGAATTGAACACCATCTAGAGAGACATAACTTCTTTCATTCGTGGACTTTGGAGGAATTTATATTAGTATCCTTAATGATATACAACTGTAGCTTTTTGCATTTTAAGTAATGTTCAATGGCAGTTTTGCAAAGCACATTTGGTGAAATTCTCCTATATAGCTTTCCATACAGGATGTAAAATTCTAATAATGCTAACAATGTAAGTGATATGTTTTTCCATCTGCTGGATAGTGCCATTTGCTGCCATTAACATTATGAAGGAATCACTTGAGAAAACAGAGTTAAGAAGGTGGAGGGGAAAGACTGTAATCAAACATAAAAGGATTTTCAGAGCGGAGTAGGCTGAGACATCTTATAGCAATGGCCTTTTTAGCACTGATGTTGGACCAGGGCTGCAATTGTCCATCATTCTTTTCAATGGTCAATATTCTGTTCACCACAACTCATTCTTTCAATACCATTGATCCTTTAACAACCCTGGCTGGCAATCATTCTTTGTAAGTTACTGGATTAGTGGTACCCTCTTTTGTGGTTCATTGTTATGCAATCTCAATATTCTCTTTCTTGAAGAATGTGGCTTGGTAAGTGAGTTAGGAAAATTCTCAGGTAACAGAGAATGATTTTCCAGGTGATATATTGCAATAGTATAACTTGAGCCTTACATAATTACAAAAGAACCCTGTCTCTAATTGTAGAGGAGCTGGCAACGCATTGAGCAGCCCCTTTCTACACAGTGGGATGCTTAGAAATATTTTGATGCAAAAGAAAACCTACATTATAACACAGTTATGTATCTGAAATCTAGATCATAGGTTTCAGGGATTTTGAGCATATTAGAAAGGTGGAGGTGTTCAGTGTTTAAGTCATCTAAGAAATAGAAATGAAATGACAGTAATATATGTGTATTTATTTTGGGGACAATACTGTATTCCTTCAGATGACTTCAAGTCTTCACTTTTGTCAGTGTTGTCCTCCTTATCAGGTAGTCCATACTGCCTGATCTTACACTTCTGTGCTACTCATGATTTGCTAAAGGTTTTAGAAAATTGCATATACTTTAACATATGATTTTAATTAAGATGATGATAGTATAAACATTTCTTATTCTGTGCAATCAGAAATCAACACAATTTTTTAATAAAATATTAGTACTAACTTTTATGGGTCTACTCAATTCACTGTCAGTTCCTTTGATTCTTTCAAAATAGTCCTAGAGGATGGGGGTAGTAAATATTTAAATTAAGGTTTATGGATGTCACAGTTTTTGTCAACTTGATACAGACTTAAACATATCTGAGAAAAGGGAATCTCAGCCGAAGAATTACCTCCGTAAGACTTGTCTGTGGGCATGTCTGTGATGTATTTCATTAACTGCTGATTGATGATGGGAAGGCCAAGCCCACTGTGCGCAGTACCAAACCTGGGTAGATGGGCCTGATCTATATGAGAAAGATAGCTGAATTTTCTTTAACCAAAGACTATCATGACAAACCCATTAATTATTAAAAGCTATGTTTACTTCAAATAACCTTTGTCTTTAAAAATATTTAGTCATTCGTATATGCAATATGTATTGTGGTGAATGGACTTGTCATGGTTGTCTTTGATTAAATGGAATTCACTGCCAACAACAACAAAAAAGGCAGCTGAACAAGCCTGAGGTAGCAGACCAGGAATGGCTTTTCTCCTAGTCTCTTCTGCCGCATTTCTGCCCTGGCTTTCCTGCATGATAGACTGTGGTGAAGAAGTATAGGCCAGGGAAGCACTTCCCTTCCCCAAGTGGCTTTTAGTCAGCATTTCATCACAGCAAAAGAAAAACAAATTAGAACAATGGATACACCTAAGGCCTGGAGAAGGCCAAAGGTAGGAGTACATTTTCTGTGAGCTTTACACGTGGCAAAGGAAATTTGCACATAGCCATGTGCCTTTGTAATACTGGAATCCTCTTGATACCACCACACCTTGTTGCCCTTGAGATTAGACTGTCTGAAGATTGTATTTTTAGTGTTTTCAAAATCAGGAATGCTGGGCACATGCTGTGATAGCAAGCTCTAGAATCAGTTGTTTAAGATGTTTTGATTTTCTGGGTGTTGATTTCCATGTTAACCATTCTAATGGAGTATATACTACTGGTCTCAAGGAAGGCCAGGGGAAATATGGTTGTGGCATTTAATTCTATTTAAAGCATGATAGTGGCACTGGTGAACTGCGATCAACTTGGAATTCATATTCAGATCCTTTAATGATCAGAGCCATTGTTCACTCTAAATTCTGTCCACAGTTTTAAAATTCAACAAGGGCATGGGGACCTTCTATTTGATGTGACAGCTCCATTGGGGTAGATACATCTTCATGTTTTCTTCCTTGCACAGTTTTTAATACTGCTTGGGATACTGACATGATTGAATGCATGTGTGCTTCTGTCAAGCTACTTCTCTGATTTGCCTTAGTATAAATTAGCAGTGTAATTTTGATCTCCAGAAATGAGTGGTATCTACTTTTATTTTAATTTGGATTCAGTAGTAGGAGGAGGAGGAGGAAGAGGAGGAGGAAGAGAAGGAGGAGGAGGAGAATTGGGGAGGTTCTACACGCCACAGCAATGTGTGAAGGTTAGAGAAGATCTTTTGAAGTGAGCCTTTTCTTTTCTCCATGACTTCTGGTGATCTGGCTTGTGCAGCAATTATTTTTAACTGTTGGTCCATCTTGCCAGCCCCAAAGTGGTATCTGTTTTCATGCTTTGCTCTTGTTCCTAATTGATGGTCCTCAGAGACAACAGGTGTCCAGCACCTATTGTGGATTATACACTGTTCTGAATACTTTGTGCGTATTTGCATGGGATCTTGCCAACTATCTTATGAACTAGCCAGCTACTATGGCCATTTCAGATATGGAGAAACAGAATCAGGAGTGGGTTAATGGCTTACCCAAGAGTGTGCAACAGAACCAGGATTAATGACTCTACCCACTTTTTCTTGAACCATTGTTATAGTGTCTCCCCTATATGCTGTGAACCCAAGCTGAGGCACAGAGTTCTATCCTGACATCACTATACCATGAGACTTTATGACCATATGCATGATGCTGTCAGATTTTCTTCTCATTAATATCTTTCTAACAATCTCTTTGTGCATTTGGGCAGTCAACACTACTTTAAAGCTTTTCAATGTATAGGCTTACTCTTTAATGCTGAAGATTGCTACTTATTAATAGAATTTCCTGGATAGAATGCATACCTAATCATTTCATCCTTGCTTATGCCCACTCTCCATATTCTTACTCATTACAGTGAACTCTATATGCTAAGTACTTGGAATATGATGTTACACATGTTATTCAGTTTTCGTGATGCCCTAATGAAGTAGACACAGCTGTCAATCATCCTCATTTTACAGAGAAGGGCAAGAGTAGTTAGCGTGTTTAAACTATTCAAGGTCTAATAACTGGCATTTAGCCTGAACTCTGACCCTTAGATGCTCTCTTCTTTAGCTCAGTGTCAAATGGTCACAGTTTGGCCATTGGAAGTCAGTGTGAGGCAGCAGCATCAGGAAAAAATTTTTTCACATTTTTCTGTGTACCAAAGTTCTCTTGGGGTCCTGATGTGTTATGGTTATGACATAAAAAATAATCCATAATAACTGTTGAATAGTCATGTGTAGATACTTTATCTCTTACTACAAAAATAAGGATGGTGAAAGTTCCTCAGGCAACGCCTATTTACACACCTTGCATCCTAATGTGTTCTCTTGAGTGTGAGAGGAGGGACAGACTTATGGAGGCCCCAATCTGGACATTGCCCAGGGATCTTGCCTGCTCTCTGAATAGAGTGAGTCATTTTGAGCATTACAGCAGAGGCCTGATGGGTAAGGGCAGTGCTAAAGAGTCTTCTTAGAAAGAACAGAATCACTGCTTTTATTGTCTTGTGACCCTGGCACAAGCCCAATGCATGGGGGAGTTTAGGGATTTACGTTTCCTCATTATTTTGTTTTTGTTAAAATATGGCAATCTTCAGTCTAGCACATCCCAGATTAATTGGTTGCCCTTGCTCAGTCATTGGTGGGAAAGGTCTTCAAATTTGAGTTTGCAGTGAGATGAACTGGGTTCATTTCCATGCTCTAGTTTTTACGAGGGTTTTAGGTATATGCCATTTTGAACATCAGGTTGGTTTTTAATACAGTAGGAATAGAGGCATCATCATATTGTATGCATGTTTTACTTTTGGCTCATTTGGAAGATGACTTTTTTCTTGGAACTGTGACTTCACTGTGTTCTAAGAGAAGATGTAATGTACCTTATTGTCATAGAGATTAATGTTTAAAGCAAATGTGTGAACTTGGCACATAAGTAGGAGTGTTTACGACTATTTTGTTATAACTGATTCCCACTGAAGAATTGATGAATGTCTTAAAATGTAAAGAGGAGAGCCATGAATCCACACATGCTTGTTCTGTTATTTCTTTTTGTCTAACTTGCCGGTGTTCAAGCCTTCCTATACTTATATATATTGTTCCCTAGGGCTATCTACATCAGACCAAGTCTATTCTACTCTCTGGGAAATTCAAAGGGTTCTTTACAGCAGTGTATGCATATAATCTCTAAATTTGGTACATTTTGCATCAAGATAAAACTTCAAGCCATTATTCTATTCTGCGTGCCTCCCAACCTGGGCGCTAGATATGAAAGACCCTCAATTCCTCTGAGCCTCAGTTCTCCTCAGTAAAGCCATAAAACCTGCATTGGAGTTTTTGAAGCTCAAAATGATGTTTGTGGAAAAGCTCTTGTCATAGGACTGAGTAAGTGCAATCTCCTTCTGCAGTTTGTCCTTCCCCATGGTCTATCACACACCACAAAGTAGTCAGTGTGATCATTCCTGGGCTGTCAATAGGCCATGTTGTATAACTTGTCTAGTATTCATTGGTTCCTTGAGATAGGTAGTTATACAGTTTTGCTCATCCTGACAAAACTCAATGGTGTAAGCCAAACCATGTGAAGAACCAGAATCCAAGACCTGAAAATCCCCAGTGGAGAATATGCCTATTATTTTGGGCCATCTACAGCTAATCAACTTGTCATTGGGTTTTGATGTTGAATCTGCAGTGATGTCCTCATCAGTCAAAGAATCCTTTAAGAGGCCACCTTTCAATAGAATGTGTGTCTTCTTGAAGTGTTTTCTAGCCCCAACATGTTTGTTGGAGGTTCTAGTGATAACAGAAAATATTACCATAAAGCTTGTGTTCTGAGTAATGACTGGACTCTTCTGAAAGATAGATTTTTTTTCTTTTCATACATCAGTACTGTATTTATATCACTTCTACCCCTGCTTACTCCTTCTGTATCTCTCCACTCCCTTTCAAATTATGACCTCTTCTTATTTTAGTTATTACTTAGTTATTATTGTCACACAGAGAGAGAGACATATATGTGAATATGTGCAAACACATTTATACAAATACACCCTGCTGAGTCTATTTAGTGTTGGACATATGTATATGTATTTAGGTCTAGTCACTTGGAGTTGGAACCAGAGTGCCTGGCAGAGGATAAAGAGTCATATGGGAAGTAGGTAGGAAGAAATAACAGAACACTCAAGAAAATTAGACATGGGGAAGAATATTTTTGACATTCATTTAGCAAATATTGCTGAGCATTTAGTCTCTAGGGACTGAGAGGTCATTTCTGAGATGTTCCAGGTATATTAGGGGATGAGCACAAGGTAACAGTCCCATAGAACAATCATGACAATGGGGATTCATTCTAGACTCAGAGGTGAAGAGCCAGTGAAGGGAAGTGGAGCCAGGCACTGCATTGTTTGTTATTGTGTAAGGAGAGGGATCTGAACAGGTAAGCTGGGCCCCTTGGCTGCAAGCTTTTAACAGACCCATTCTTGGTTATTGGACTTTTGGAGTAGGGGCTCAGTGTGTTTGAAAAGGGAAAAACTTGGCAGTGTCTGGACCCTGTGTGTGTGTGTGTGTGTGTGTGTGTGTGTGTGTGTGTGTACAGAAAATTCAGAAAAATAGCCAACTCTGGCTTGGAATTAAATGTGATCTGATCTGCTTTCACATTTTCTTGGGCTCTGCATACCCAAATGGAAACCGTCATTTGCTAAGTCTCAGCCCACAGTTAATTTACTTCCCTCTTATTTTTCCTTACCCCTGAATTGAATTATCACCCTGCTGAAAAGCTGCCTGCGTAATGGAAAAGCTGACACAAGCTGAAGCGGAATACAGCAGCCCAAATGAGACTCCTATTATCACCCTATTACAGAAGACATAGGCTCCTCTTTGCCCTTCATCCGTCACCTGCTAACTATGAAAGCCTCATTGGGTTGCTCTGTTTCCTTGGCAGCTTCTCTGCCCTGACCTTTGCTCCTCTCCACCATGCTCAGGAGTAAACAGATGCATTCCATTCGGGGTTGAAGTCACTGTGATGGAAAATCATAGTCAGGGCCAATTGAGATTTCTTTTCTTCCTCTCTACCGAGTTGAGAGAATTAAGCACTATTTTCTGTCCCTCTAACTTCACATTCAACCAGAATCAAATGTGGATCTGGCCAAGGGAAAGCTCAGGAAGAGCCCTCTTAGCACATCTTCAGTTCCAAAGTCCTCTTCTCCTGGTGGCTTCAAAGTACCTCCTGATGTTATCATATGCATTTTAAATGCTTTAAAAATACATCTGGGCAAATTATTTTAATCATGAATGCTTTCCAGCCTGCACTGGATACCATATAAACTTTCAATTAGGAATGCTCACCCCTTCCTCCTGCGCCCTGGAGCAAGGCCTGTTTGTGAAATCTAATTACATCTGTTCATTTGCTGGAGTGAAGGGCATTTTTAAATTTCTCATCTGACTCACTTCATGTACCTGGAGGACCTTTCTTGTAATGGGTTTTGTTGTTTCTGTTTCTGTTTTTGTTTGGGGGGTATTTTAATTTTTTTCTAAAAACTCTGACATGATTGGAACATTCGTAATGTTTTAAATACTTTTTTATGCCCACAGTTACTGTGAGTAAAGCCTTATTGCTTAGGCTCAAAAGCCTCCTTTGGTCTTGTTTCTCATTATTTTGCTCTCTAGTCATGAGTAATCTTCTTTCTCCATGGGTGCTGAGAGTTCACATGTGTTTCTAAACTAGAAGTCGCATAAACTGCAAAGCATGCTCCTCAAGGAAACAGACTTCCTTCACAGGCTGATCCTCAGACATACACTGCTCCTCCTGTATACACTGCTCCTCCTGTATACACTGTTCCTCATGCATACGCTACTCCTCATGCATACGCTGCTCCTCATGCTGGGGTTCAGAGCACACCACATTTCAAGGACCACCTGTAAGCCCTAGCCTGGCCACAGGCACACAAAAAACATTTTTTTTTTACAAAGATCTATTTTTATGTGTATGACTATTTTGCCTACATATAGGTATATACACTGGCATGTGTCAGGTGCCTAGAAAAGAGGGCATCACATCCCTGGAACTGGATATCCAGAAGGTTAGGAACTGCCACATGGGTCCTGGGAACTGTACCCAGCATCTCTGCAAGAGCAGCAAATGCTGTTAATCTTTGAGCCTTCTGTCCATCCCCAAACGTTTAACTTTTTAAGCAGCTCTGCTAAGGTTCAACTATCCTTGAATTGTATTTGTGTTGAATCCAAAGGAGTCAGTGAGCATAAAAATGAAGGAAATGAAATTAAAATCTGATCTGGAAGCTTCCGTTTCATTGGCTTTGCTGCCTGAAGAATTGGCCCATGGCAGATGATGTTGCCACTCTCGCTAAGTGAGAGTGGCTGCTGTTAAGAGATTCTAGCCTTCCTTCCATTTGTACTCTACCTAGTCACGCCTTAGCAGTGTCCACTTCTACATTTCTCATCCAGGCAGTTTCCCACCTCTGCTTCCAAGGAATATCTTCCTGTCCTGTTTTTCAAATTAAATATAGCACTTAAAACATTAATGTCCTTACTCTTTTATTCTTTGTTTATTCACTTTTCACAAAAGGCAACACCAAGACCTCTATCGTTATTAAATACCATTCAATGAGCAGGTGAACTGATTTAGTAATGGTTGTGTCATGATAAGAGTGAGATAGGACTCTGTATAATCACATAATTTTCATGCAAAACTACTCTACTAATATCACCCTGTAGGAAAAACTGACTAAGGTTGTGAGGATCGTTGTAGCAATTACTAAGTATTAAAACCAGGACACATTTCTTTAGTCTCCAAGGACGTTATCTCATGTCTTGAAGTATTTGAACATGTTAACTTTTGTAATGTTTATTAAAATGAAACCCCATATCATAAATTTCACTTCAATTAATTATCACAAAATATATATCCCTTATCATGGCAAAGGAATAAGATTTTTACAAAGCTGGTTCATGTTATTATTCCATGTTTTATTGCATTACTTCTGCTATTTGCATATATATATTTACATATATATATTTATTTGCATATATATATATATATAAATACTGAACCTTCTTTCTTAAATGTTACTAAAAGCCTATGTAAGCATTAACAAAGTACCCTTTGTTAATGGTATCTTTTAATGAATAGAGAGTTTTAGTTTTTAATGTAGTTCAATTTACTAATCTCTCTTCTTTGTTTGATGTTTGATTTGTTCCATCTTAAAATCATTCCTTAATTCAAGGCCGTAAACACTCTCTTCACTTGCCTGCAGACGCCCTGTTGTGTGGCCTTCATAGTCAGATCTATATGTTTTCAGAAACTGGTTTTGGTGTTAGTGCAAGAGCCATGGGATGTGCCAGAATGTTCTTAGAAGAACGTTGGCACAGACTACTTATATTTGACAGTGATCTAAATAATGAACAAAAATGGAAACATACAGAACACTTAGAATATTCTGATACAGTAGTGCAGGTGGGAAATGATTCCTGGTAAAATCTGGACAACATCTGTGAAAATATAGAAAAGCAGAATGGAATCTAGTTTCAGAAGTTGAGGCTTCAAACATTTCAGATGAATAGAATGTGGGAGATGAGGTGGGAAAAGAAATCACCAGTATGTCCTTGGTTCTGGATGTGAGCATCTGGGTGAATGATGGTACCATCAGCTCAGATTGATCAGAAGAAAAGTAAAGTGTTTGGTGAAGTAAATGGAAGCCCTCAGCTTGGCTCCTCTTAAATTTGAAGGCTTTCATTTCTCACAGGAAATCCACTGGTCCACTTCTTCACTTAACTCAAAGTGAAAGAATACTGGAATGAGTGGACGGATTGTCCCTGAGAAATGAAAGCAAACAAGTAGGGTAACTAGAATACCCATGTGTCTTGACTCAATGCTGAGGGCATTTTTGTATAATGTGAGCATAAGCCAGAGAATAAGCCATTGAATGTGACTAGTATGGCAAAACAAAATACACAGTTTGGGATGTTTTATGTAGTAGCTCCTTTGAATTATTTTAGACACCATTTTCTGAAAAGTGCTGCTCACAGAAAAATATCTCTTTAGTTTAATTTAACTCCTCCATTTCTATAATATTTCTCCTTGAATGTATCCTTCAGAAAAGCATGTAACATCACACAGCACTGAGAGTAGTGGTCAATAGAATTGGCTTTAGTATTCTTCAATCCTATCATGTAAAATTGGTGTGTGTGTGTGTGTGTGTGTGTGTGTGTGTGTGTGTGCGCGCGTGCGCGCTCATATGCATTGTGTGCTTTGGAGACTCTATTCTCTTACTTCAACCTTTAAAAATATATGAATAGTAAATATTCTTATTCAAATTCATCTATTTCTACATTTTTAGTGAAAAAAAAGGTCTCTTAACTGCCCTCTCTCAAGGGCAGTTCCCCTGTGTCATAATAATTGAAAATTAAGAAGTTACAGAGTCATAATTAAATTGTCACCTTTGAACTTTTGTTAACTGAAGCTGCATGTTAACTACATCTCACTCAGTCCAGAAGTAGCAAGAAATATTCTGAACGATAACCAAGATGAGATAACATAATAGGCTTTGACAGGTTCCTAATCACTGACTACCCAGTAGCTTAAAACTCTTTAATAGTGTAGTAATTCTCTTATTTTCATAGAAGTCAAAAGGTATATCTAATTTACGATTTAATTGATACCTATATTGGTGCATTAGAAAGAATGAATTTGTCTGATGTGTTTAACTATTAATTTGTAACCTTTAATCTGCATGTGGGAAATAAATTAAAGAAGAAATTACTCATGTTATCAGCCACAATTAGTTATATCTGAAAATTGCTTTGAAAATTTAACTCTTTTTTCCCAGAAACAAACCTTATTTTCTCCCTCAAGATCTAACCCACACTCTATTTAATAGCTAGCTACTCTTGCATGTTTTATTCCACTCTGCTAAACTTTTATTTTTGTTTTTCCCTTTTTGTTTTTTTACTTATGGAGTATAGTAAATAACAATCTTATGATCATAGTAAATGTCAAATAAAAATGATACATGTAAAAGGATGGCAACTTGATCTGACTCATGAAATTTTAAAGAAAAGCTATCTTTATCTACCTCATTGATAATAAAGTTGTGGAAATTACAACACAGCTCAATATGAGGTTGCTGTATTGAAGTCATGCTAGCTTGCATTGAGGTTTTCTCTGTTGCATCAGTAGAATGAAGGATATTACAACCAGGCTTCTATTCCATAACATGATGTCTACCTTACACACATAACAGTATAATGAATAATTAGCCATTGGATCTACAAGGTGCTTTTGGGCAGAATGGTTTATATTTCGTGTATAGAGTACTCTTTATATATCTAGTTGTTTCTAAGTTCTTTATAGCTATGGTCTTGTTTAAACTCTACAGGAATACTACAAGGTGGACAATGTTGCTTATTTTTTTAAACAACAAATTTATGGTTGAAACCTGCATATGGCCCAAGTTTACTACCATGGAGGCCATGGCTCTGTCTGTCCCGTAGCATGTATATTGAGCCCCTTTAAGTGCCACTATTAAAATAACCTTGTGAAAATAAGTCATCATATAAAGGAGAAAGTAGAAGCAAAGCAAGATATGCACATTCAAGGAATTCAGGATGGAGACATTCTGTCTGTTTTGCACAAAAGGAGTATGGGATATTTTAAACAATGCATAAAATATTATGAGAAAAGATGTTGATGTGCTTAAAAGCCACATATCACACTTAAGGATTTTCTTCCCAGTGAGTACCTATTTATTTATTTAGAGAATTCTGGCTACCATGACAGAAAAGAAAGTCATTTCCCTACAGTCCAGAGTTGTTGTAATATGGTATCAGGCATTAATGTTTTCTCCACATTTTTTAAGTTTCATGAATGACTTCATTATAAACCAATGCAGAAGAGTATAGAGCCACAAGGTAAAGTAGGAAGTAGCAAAAACCATTCTTTCTTTCTTCCTCCTCCTCCTCCTTCTGGTTTTTCATGACAGAATTTCTCTGTATAACAATTCTGGTTGTCCTGGAACTGACTCTGTAGACCAGACTAGCCTTGAACTCACTGAGATCCACCTGTCTTTGCCTCCCAAGTGCTGGGATTAAAGGCATGCACCATTCTTGAGAGAAGCAAAGAGGGGAAAGCTTGAGTATGTATAGACTGTCTTTTAGAAGAAATGGACATTTATTTGAATAGATTTGAAATTCAATTCAGCTTACTTTCTTATGCCATCAAGAATCAGCTGCCCATGGGTCATTCTATATCCAGTGAGCTGAGCCATCCCACATGAATCATTAATCAAGAAAATGCCCCCAAAGACTTGCTTACAAGACAGTCTTATGGGAACATTTTCTCAATTGAGGTTCCCTCCTCTCAGGTGACTCTAGCTTGTGTCAATTTGTCAAAAGACTAGCTAGTATAGTAAGGCTCCAATGCAGAATTGTAGCAAAACATTTTCAGAAGTATACCTGGAAACCTGTATTCCTGAAAATGTAATTTTTTTCATTCATTTCTCATGATTGTCTTTTTCCCAACCCCAATCGACATAGACACTGTCTTTTCCTGTAAATATGTTACATAAAATGTTGCATATTGTAAATATTCAATCGAGTGTCTTTAGACCATATTAGTTCACCTATGCACATAGAATTCTACATACTCAGTATTACCTGGAGCTTTAAAGAAGTGTGTGTCCTCATTTCTGTGCCATTTCTCTATGGCTTCTCCTCCTGACCTTTTGCTTGTCAACATACATCATCTCTGAACCAGTTCAGAGCTCTTGGGAGTCTAATAAGCACAGAAATTAGGTTTCATGTAAATGTTTTTTTTTAACCTTTTGGCTCTCCTTTTGACCTCCAGTGAGCTACTGGAAGGAGAAAAAAATCCTTAGTCACTTCCCTACTCTCACTTGCAGGGTAGATTCAGAGGGAGTTCCCTGATCATTTTCCATTGTTTTGACATGAATTCTCAAAAGCTACATTGGCAATCTTATGCCATCTTTAAATTGGGAGTATAGAATGATGACCCTGCAGGTTTATTTTATTTTATTTTATTTTATTTTGCCGTGGTTTGTATTAACCATCACAACTTGAGGCTGCAAACACTCACCAGAAGTTTCACTACTCTGTAAACCAAGGTGATGGATTAGTTTGATTGAATAATGAAAATTATAGACCCTCACCCAAGGACAAACAGCACATTCTGAAAACATGCCACAGCATTACCAACACCTTCATTGCTTCTGACATTAATCCAGGGTCTCAGATAGAGAACATCTTTGCTAGATGAAGCCTTGTCAGCATCTTGAGAACTGATGAAAATGTGAACATTAAAAAGTTTACTCTGGTTCAGATAGACAAGGGCTCAAATCTTCTTTCTAGATAATTGATACTAGACAAACTAACAATGACCAGTCCCCACGATTAATGATGGAATCTTCATCTTGAGCCTCCATGAGGACTGAATTCGATGTTGCATATACCAAGACTTAGCAGTGTGCCTCATTCTGGCCCTTGATCATTGTGAGCCTCGTTGCTCTCCCTGAGGCATTCAGACTTGGCACATTAGTACTTTCCAAGGGAATGGAAGTTGGTGGAGCGAACCCCACGTGTTTGGAGACCTGAGAGGAAAACGTTTGAGAACTATGACAGACAAGGTCTTTTTCATTTCATTTTGTGGCCCACCTAGGGACTGCTCCCTAAAGCTGCCCGATGAACGAGGTCATGGAGAAAGGCAAATCTTGTCAAAACACACAAAGAACAGGCTTTGATCAGAGAACAGAGAGTATCTCTGTGAAGCTATTGATTGAGATGGAGGGATTTTCTTCATTTGGAGTGAAATATGCTCAAACATTATAGAACACACTCTTGGCAGTGAAGAAAATCATCTCTGGCCTGGTGCTTGTTTGGAACCTTCTTTATCTTAGGAAAGATTTTAGAATAACCTGAGTTGCCAAATTATGCAGTCAGAGTAACAAACTTCAAATTACAATATCCTGCAGGCATAGCTCTTCCAGAGGTTCAAGAATAGATAGGACAAGGTATGTCAGACCTGTACTGCCCAGTATGTGGAAATTTCCATTCAACATATAATTCTAAAATTTCATGTAACCACATTTAAAGAAGTAGAAAAATATAAATATACATTTTTTAAAATGGTATTTATAAAATACCATTTTAACACACAATGCGAGTTTTATTAAGGGGATATTTTGAGTTCATAAAGAAACTCTTTGAAATCCTATGTGTTTGAGACTCCCAGTGTATTATGTTTGCCCCTAAATTTTTGACCATACAATCCGATTGCTGTTTGAATGGGACAGTAATCTTATATCTGAGAAAAAAGATTTATGAAACATCTGCTTTAAATTTATATTTCAATTAGATAAAATCAAAACTGTAGCTTCCTAGTCACCTAGCCAAGTTTCATGGGTGTAGCAGCCACAATAAAGTTAGTAGTCACTGCACAGGTGTATGGGAAAGGATCTCAGTTCAGCTCAGCTCTAAGCCCAAATCCTCTGTTTCTTCAGCCCTAGGTCTGAATCCCACCTCTGCTTTTTCCTCACTGTGCATCCTCCATCAAGTCACCTATCCTCTCTGAGTCTCTGTTTTGTTCCTGTAGCCCCAGCCCTCTATATGCATGTATTTGCTCTGAGAGTTGAGGGAGGTAATGCCAATTAAATGTCTACTGACTTGTGAAAATGCGTTGTAAATAAAATGCATTTTAAATGCAACAATATGGAAAGAGTTAATTATTTAGAGATTTTTTAAAAATCAATCCTACAGCATTTGTAGAAGACAAAGGAAACTGCCTGGTCTCCCTTCCTGTGGAGCTGCCTATAAATCCTATAGCTAAAAAGCAGTGGATTGGTAGCTTTTTAAAGTAACACTTTTCCATGCTTCCTGATAGAAAAATCCATGCTTTTATCTTGATTATAAGTTCTAAGATGTGTTTTTAAATTAAAAATAGACTTTTCAGTCTTTTGCAAAAGTTGAAGTGACAAGATGGTCACAGTAGGGTATGTGTGTATGGACTTGTGTGTGTATATGAAAGGAAAATGTATATATAAAATTGTCAACCCTGTTTATTCCCTCAGAGATAGGTGGAAAGTGGAAGTGCCTCCCAGTTTTCACTTCATAGAATTCTCTAGTGTTTCAATTATGAATTAAGCAGGCATATATTTTATAGCATGTATATACATATGTATATACATGCTATAAAAATCAGTGCAGATGACAAAGGAATGTTCCTCTTTAGATAAGAAATTAACTTAGCTCTCTTTGCCGCTCTACCATGGTTGTTGCACATGGGAATTGCTGCAGACACTCCAGTAATTATGTAGCCACCTCTTCTCAGAATCCAAGTCAGTGGGGAGACGGCTCAGTGGGTAAAGTGCTTCCTCTACAAAACATGAGGACCTGAGTTCACATCTCCAGTATCTGTGTAAAAACACTGGGCATGGCAGTGAGTAGCAGTGACCCCAGGACTGGGAGATGAGGACAGAAGGAATTTGGGGGGTGACTAGCTAGCCAATTTTGCCAGATGGCCTCAGGTTCAATGAGAGACTAAGTCCCAAAAGATAACATGGAGAGCAATTGTCTTAGTTGGGTTTCTTTTGCTCTGATAAAACATCATGACTAAAAACAACTTAGAGAAGAGAGAATTTATTTCATCTTACAATTCTCAGGTCATGCTCTGTCACTGAGGGAAGTTGGGGCAGGAACTGAAACAGAAGCTATGGAGGAACACTGCTTCCTGACTTGCCTCCCATGACTTGCTCAGCCTGCTTTCTTATACCATCAAGAACCACCTGCCCAGGGTTAACACTGCCTCCAGTGAGCTAGTCCTCCCACATGAATGATTAATCAAGAAATTGTCCCACAAGTTTGCCTACAAGCCAACCTTATGGAGGCATTTTGTCAGTTAAGATTTCTTCTTGCCAGCTCTATCTAGATTTGTGTTGAGTTGACAAACACTAACCAGCATAGCAACTAACAAAGGCACTTGACATCAACTTTGGCTTCACATCCACATGAACATATGTGCATGCACAAACCCTGACACACACACACACACACACACACACACACACACACACACACACACACAAGTAAAATAGAATCCAGCCCGAGAGCAGCCCATGTGAGCCACAGAAATCTGGATCTCGTACTCAGTGGCCTTTCTTTGGCTTCACATATGAGACTCATACTTGTTCCTATCTACAGTCTTTCAGAGCATGTGGTATGTCTCTCCACGTGAATGGTTTTTGAGTTTCAGTTTTAGACTCTCTGAAGAAATCCTGGCTTCTCAGTTGAATTGTTCCCAAGAGCCCCCTAAATGAATTTCTGTCACATATGCCTTGAAATTTCTATTTAGATTTCCTAATCCCAAACATATCCTTGGAATTTGATGAAAAATCCATCCAAGTATGTTCAGGCTAAGCAGTCACAGAAAGACAGGATATATTCAGATGAAAAGAAGACAAGGTACCAAATGATGTTATAAGGATCCTAAAAGAGACTACTCCAAATATCTTTCTATTCTATGGAATTTATCCAACTGGTTCCAGGTCCCTGTGGAACTGACTTCTTGTGCAGCTGATGTACTTCCTGGTTTACCTAGGAACTGTCTTCCCATGTGTTCATGCTCCTATGTCTCATACTGAACCCTTCCCCTGAGCAAACTTTATACTTGGTGTTTGGAATATAAGAAAAAGATATGGATGCTGCTCTCAGGGGGCTTGTTCTTATTGGGCAGACCTGTGCAACACATAACCACCACACAGGTAGGAAGAACAGTGATACTGGATGGTTTCAGATGAAATTACTATGGTGGTATGACTGAGAATAGTTCTCATAAGCTCATATAGTTGAATACTTGGTCCCTAGTTGGTGAACTCTTTAGGAAGGATTAGGAGGTGTGACCTTGTTGGAGGTGTGTTACTGGGGATGGATTGGAGTTTTCAAAGACCCATACCATACCCAGTTTTTCTTCTTTTGCCTCCAACTTAGAAGTATAGTTCTCAGCTACTGCTCTAGTACCAGGCCTGCCTGCTTGTTGCCATGCTCCCCACCAGAATGATCATGGACTCACTCTCAGGATCTATAAAAAAATCTCCCATGAAATGCTTTCTTTTATAAGTTGCCTTGGTCATGGTGTTTCTTCATGGCAACAGAAAAGTAACTAAGGCAGTGACCTAACTGGGAATATCTGGAAATCTCTGATTGAACTGATCCTGAGACTATGGGGGTGGGGGGTTGTTCACTGAATCATAAGAGAGAAGTAATGTGACTCTTGCAGTTATATTGAGCAGCCTCAGGTTAGCATGGCTAATTCTGACAGAGGTTACCAAGTTCTGTGGGATCTGCCCTCTTTTCCTCCTTGTCTGCCATTCTAGAATATGTTTCTGTTCTCTCTTGGCTCCAGCTACGTGGGCTGGCCTTGACACCCTTAAATATGCCTCCCACCTCAAACCTGGCTAGTGAGCTCCAGGGGGTCTCCTGTCCCTGCCTTTCCAGTTCTGGCATTGCTAGAGCTCAGTGATATGCTAGATATCTTTACATGGGCTCTGAGGATCACGTTCAGGTCCCCAGGCTTGCAAGGCAAGTACTTCACCAGATGAGCTGTCTCCCCAGGACCCATCGAGCAGTTTTCTATGTGAAAACCAAAGATGAACTAACATTTCACAAAACAAGTCTCATCCAAGCTCAAAAGAAGCGATCCAAGTGTGAACAATAAACTTGGGGAAGTCTAACAGATGATTGGGGGCAAAGTGACTTTTAGCTGGGCCACCCAAGGTAAAGAAAAGTTAAAAGCAATAAGCATATATGTCTATAGAAGATATGTGTTTGTTTTTAATCAAAAAGAGCATCATCTGAGCTCTTTATGATAAAGGGGTCATAACTGAGATGTGAACAAAATAGATTTAGCCAACATTGAAAACTGTCAAAACTCTGTGAATTGACTGACAGCTGGTGCTTCTGTGGGAAAGCAAGAAAGAGCATCACTTAACTGTCTAGGCCCACATTAAAAGGGAGATTATGTTTCAGAATGATGGTATTCAGTAAATGTATGTTTTTTGGAGACAGACTTTTTATGATAATTTTATTCAGATTTATATCTCCAGTTTCTTATAATTGTATCCGTAGTTCATTGGTAGGTTTAGCCAGCTTTGCAATTACTACACTTTACTCTTTTCATGTATTGCTGCTACCCATTTTTTATTTTTCTACTAAATGAAAGTATTAAAAATTTATTACATAGCATCTCTTTCACTATGTAGTTAATATAACTTTGATGCTCTTTGCCAAAGATCAAAATTTTCTTTGTCTCTATTTTGTAAAGGAAGAGATAAATATTTCTAGCTCGAATTTACTAGACCAAAGTAATGATTACATAAAGTCTTAACTCATTAACAAAAGTCCTAGGCATAGTGAAGTATTTCTTTACAGCCGTACCACATGCTTTTGAGAATGAAAAATTCTACCAGAAAGTCAATGAAAATGCATTGACTGGGTCTTACACATCAATCACAGTGCACATCCAACATGGCTTCCCCCTCAAAGAATTCCCTAGGCTCTCCTGTCAGGATCCACCATGATCTCTTCATGCTTCACATTTCTAAATGACAGGGAACTGCTCAGAAAAAAAAAGTAGATAGAGCTCATAGCTGATGACAATGACATCATTTACCCATCCTGCTCCTTGTTTTTCTTCTTAGCTCTTTTTCCCCTCATCTTTTTTTCCTTCTCTACATACTTTCTAAAATATTCTCAGTTCACTTAACTCTTTACTCAAACTTTCTAAAATTTTCCCATTTCACTTAACCCTTTACCCAAGTTCTCAAGTGCAGATTCTTTGTCTGGCTTTGTGCTATTGTGTGCTGACATCTGTAACATCCACCGACAGATAGAATGGGGAACTCAGTTAACATTTTTGAATGAATTGGACATATGATACAGCTGAATCCACTAGAATTCTCAAGCCTACTTTTACATTTGCTAACTATATGAACAAGCATGGAAAATGATCTCAGAACCTCAGTTTCTGCTGTTGTAAATGAGGCTAATGATTTAGATTCAATATACTTGTGTCCCATCTTTACTGGCTGTGAGTAATCCTGGTGAGGCTACACACCCTCTGTACTTCAGTTTTCTAATTAAATGAGAAAAGCATTAGTACTGTAGATAAACAAGTAGTTGTGATAACCTCATTTCCCTTGAAAATATGAAGCCAGGTGGTTGGTACATAGTTAGTGCTCAATAAATACAGGCCATCTCCATCCCTAGCATTGTTGCAAGAATCCTTTATTTAACAAATAGATTCACACAGAGAGACATTTCCAGACTGCTGTATGTCTTGGTCCATTTGTGGAGGTAATAAAAGATCAGAAACTGTAATGAATAGACCGTTCAGTGATTAAGGATACTTATTGCTCTTGCAGAGAACCTGAGTTCCATTCCTAGAACCCCTCTCAGTTCACAAGCACCTGTAACTCCAACTCCAGTGGATCCGAAGCCTTCTTCTGTTCTCCACAGTTACTTCCACTCATGTGCACAAACACACAGAGAAACACAGACACCTACACATAAATAAAAATAGAGTAAGTCTTTTTAAAACAACAGAAGTTTATTTATTTTAGTTCTGGAAGGTGTGCTTTCTAAGGATAAGTGCCCAGCCCTCGGACATTCTTCCATGGTAGAGAGTGTCTCACACAATCAAGCACCTGTGTGAGATAAAAAGGAGAAGGACTGAACTTGCCCTTTCATTAGTTTCCCACTCTCATGATGAAACACTTTCAAGACGATGACATTAAACTTTTTAGAAAGAACGTTTATGATGCAATCACCTCAAAATTTACATAACTAATGATGTTGATATCCTCACCATGAAACATGGCAACACTGGCAGTTGAGTTCCCAGCACTGAGCACCATTGTGCTGATGGTCAAGTGACCAGTACATGAAGTGCACAAGACGTGTTCACATCATGGTACCATTGATTTCATCTTTGCTGAGAAAGTACACTTGTTTTGGTATAAGAAGATTCTAGAGCCAGATGCTCCCAGCAAGATTCATAGATTTAATAAAAAAAAATAGTTTTAAATTGTGACATACAGATGGAGAGAGATTAGAGAAAGGAGGACCCTAACATAATCCACAGAGTTACCCATTTGTTCCCCAAAGAATGATGAAACAAAGAATTTTTGCTCAGTTCTTCCTGTTAGAAAAATCCCTTAGAAAGACTCAAAACATATCACAAGGACCAAAGTTCATACAAAAGTCATCAGTTTGGTCATGTATGTTTGAAAAGTGGTTAGGAAATCACAGCGCTTTACTGTACCAAAATAGGTTTTAGAACAAAAAAAATATTTAAAAAAGGATTTTGTTTCCTTTTGTCACACTGGAAACACACTCACTAGAATTTCAATTGTTAAGCTGCATCCACAATGTAGTGTCTGCTTAACAAAGGTAGACACTGCATTAGTGGAAAATTGAAGTGTACGGTAATAGTTTTACCCGCAAAGAATAAGGCAGAGCTATTTCAAAATGATAGAAATCTGAAATTGGATATTTAAATATGGCTAAATGAAGGTTTCTAAAAGCATATGGAAGCATTCTAACCGTATTTTCATCCTGTTGCATATTAAAGTAGAAAATATTCAATAGCTGTGTGATTTAAATGATATATTCCTGCTATGAGCATATGTGAAGGAGAAGGTTGCATTTAGAATCAATGATCCAAATTCCAAATGATGTAGAGTTTTGTTTGTTAAAAGCCCAAGTTCAAACAAGCAAATTTCTAACTATAATGAGAATTCTTTTGAAATTACACTTACATTTGAACTGAGGAAAAAGGCATTTCTGGCTATCAGTTTATCTTTTGGCAGCATGGTTAGCGATTTAATATATACCTCCTTTCTCTAAGTAGGCTAAAGGAAGAATGGGACTTGGCTCTGACAGCAAAGCCTATGTACCCCCAAAACACGAGGATGTCCATCAAGTTTGAAGATAATAGCTCATCCCCAGGAACTGTGTTAATCACAGAGTGATAATCATCCTGTGGTACCTAGGAAGTAAGATAAGCTCTGTGTAACATAGATTATTCTTTTTGAATAACCACTAAAATGATTTACAAAGAATATTTTAAAAATCTGAAGAGAGACTTTACAAGGTCTGAGTTATGAATGATAAAATAAGTAAATGAAATCCCATTGGATGGTAATGAATTGTTTCATTAGTGGATAAGAAGAAAGGTGAAGTTACCAGAGGAAATGATGGCCAAGGAACTGTATTGGATTGTTTAGGATTTTTCTTTTGCTTTTGCAGTTCTTATTGTAACTGTACCTGACAAGATTTTTCCACGTCATGCCTCCTTGTCTAATACAAATAGAATCTTGGCCACTATGACTGCTAAAACAAAGAACCACAAACTGGGTAGTTTTAGTTTAGAATTTATTCTAGAAATCTAGAGGCTAGAAGCCTAGAACTAATGTGCACAGGCGGGCCTATGCCCCCTCGAAGACTCTGTGGGAAATTCTTTCTAGCTTTTTGAAGTTTTTGCTCCTGAGTCACTGATATTATGGTTGTGCTGGAAGTTATCTAGGGTTTTGCCAAGCTCATTCCCTGACAAAGAACTGACCGACCAGTAAAGACAGAAAACCAAGCTGCAGAGAAAAGGAGAGCAAAGCCTTAGCCTTCCTAAAGCTGGAAGTCTGCTAAGCAGGCTCTAGCTCAGGCATTTTATAGGGCCCCTGGGTCCCTCTCCTTCCCCAGTTGGTCCTGTTCAGATACCCACCCCATGCCTTCCTGACATTCTACCTCATAAAGTCTTCAGGGAACAAGAAGCTGCCATCTCAGGGAGCCTGCCTTTTGATTTTCCTACCTATCTACTTCTGTTTTTCTAACCCTCCTTCACCTGAAACTTCTTTGTACCTCTATTACTCCAATATCTATATCTGTCATCATGCCCAGATTTTCCTGTGTTTTGTCTGTTGTTTTCTTCTTACAAGGGTACTGGTGTTAGTGGATTAGAGATCACTCTAGTAACCTCAACTATATCCACAGAGACATTCCAAGAAAAGTCACAATTACAGGTACCAAAGTAGTCTATGCAATCCAGAGAACTATCTATTATAGCCTGACTTTTGGTTTAAATGAGTTTATTAATCATACATCAAGCAAAATCAAGATAAACAGTGAGTGGCAGTTCAAGAAGGAGCAGATAGCAAAACATCATCCAACTGGGTGCTTGCAAAATCTAGCAGCCACAACTGAACTAGCCCACCTGAGAAATCAAGCTACAGGTAATATTATCAAATCCAGAGTTTACAAATGTCCAGCTCCATTGAGGTAGCTGACTGGAGTCCTGATTAAGAGTCCAGCAATTAAAAGGGGGGGCGCAGAAAAGCAGTGCCATCAAACTTGGCGCTCTCAAATATGCAGCAGAGATGAGCAGCAAAACCCTGTTGGCACAGTCTTACTGGAGATTCTAATGGAGACTTTCCAACAGGGCAGAGCAGCCTGTCTTTGGTGAGCTTTTGCCTTCGCTTTCCCACTGCAGCCATTTCTGTATCATAGGATAAACAATAGCAACGATAATTGGAAATGATTTGCCTTCGGCTGTTCTCAAGGACACCGTGGTTTCACTCTGGAGCTGTTTTATTTTTTTTTCCTTCTCTATGTTGTAGATACAAGGGATCCTACTCATTCCTGGATGTGAGTTCTTGGAGGGTACTTAAACATGCTGGAGTCTGGGATAAGAGAACCCACCACACTCATAGACTCTACTTTCAATAAGCTTAAACAGCACATGGCAATTTACCAAGATAACTTACAATATGGGGTTTAGGACTTCAATATTTACTTCTAGTGGGAGGGAATTCAAACTATAATAAAATCTTAGATCAAAGGGATGAAAAGTGAAAAAGATAATAGTTTTCTGTTCAGAAATAGTAGGCACTTTAGAGACCTGAGAATTATAGGGATGTTCTAATAAGTTCCTAGCCAGAGTGAATAATTATAATTATTAAGTAGAAGTTGGTGCTTAGGGCAGAGGAATTTGTCATACACTCCTAGCAGATTCTGTCATTGGAAGTGTATACACAATATGAATATAGAAAGACCATAGTGGAGCCATTAAGAAACAAACACAAGAGGCAAAGAAAAACTGGCCCACATGCTCATCTGTCTACTCCTCAATGTACAAGAGGGACATGTTACATGTAGCCTCTGTGACTCAGTTTCTTCAGGATAACTGGGTCTCTTAACAAGCCAGGACTATTGAGACTAATGGATAAATGCCCTGTATGGGAACATATGAGTTTTAAAGTTTAAAAACAATAAAATTGAATCAATAACTAAAGACCTTTAATGACTGGAAAAGAGAGAAGAAAACAGGAAAATGTGCAATTGTGCAATTGCATGAGTTAAATGTTTGATGCAATTCTTACACAGAAAATATAATCGAGGGAACTTCAGATTCCAGAGAAGACCCAGTGGATGAAGGGAAGCCTCTGTCCATTGAGCAGTGCCTGGGAATTATTCAGGGAGGGAACATCTGGGTTGGCATTTACTCTGTAGTGATTCTTTAATGTGCTCATCTTTTGCCTTCGCATTTCCTCCTTCTATGTGGGCTTATTCTTTCAGTGGGCTTAGTGCCTAAAGGGAAATAACAAGTCTCTCTGCAGGTTTGACCTTGCAAAAACTTAATTAAATGACAGTAATTATCAGAGTGCTATTAACTTTGAAGCATTCAAGACTCACATCCCACCCCAGAGAGTTTGATTGAATTTAATTTCCACACATGCATAAACACTTTAAAAAAAAAACCCTCAAACCATCAGTTTTGTGTGTGCATGGGTGCATTTTGTGCATTTGAGCATGTGTGTGTATATGTTTCTGTGTGTTGTTTAAAAAGTTGAATGCTGTCAAATGTATATTTTGACTCTATATTTTAAATTTTGTCTCATGTAAATTCATTGAGGAGTCCAATCTTTGGGTTGAACCAGACTTCAATGAATGAAAACTTGTCTGTGTCTAAGGCAGTGGTTCTCAGCCTTCCTAATGCTGTGACCCTTTAAAATAGTTCTTCATGTGGTGGTGACCCCTAACCATAAAACCATTTTCATTGCTACATCATAACTGTAATTTTGCTACTATTATGAATCGTAATGTAAATATCCAATATGCAGGACATCCAATATGCCACTGCTGTGGAGGTGGCAGTCCACATGTTGAGAACCACTGGTGTAAGACACCAATGGGGCTGCTATCCTTTGTGCTGAACATGCAGTAGGCAGCGGTGGGGTGGGGTGGAATGAATCTTTCTCTAGTGTCTGTATCACAGCAACAATTTCATTTCTAGTTTGCTCCAAGACTAATTTTGACTTCATTAACATATTTTAATCATTCCATTCCAAATATTTACCTTCCTTTTTCTGAACACTTTTTATTGCTATTAATTGATTTTTAATTGGTACATAAAAGCAAAATTACACATATCGATGAGCTAACATATGTTTTTCTTCATTCATACATTATAAAATCATTCTATTAGGCTGAAGATATATATCTACTCAAATATTTACTATTTCTTTATGGTAAAACAGTAAAAATAAAAAAATACCCCTTTTATCTCTTTTGAATACAAGACACAATTCTGCAGTGATTTTTTTAAGTGGTATTTGGATCAAACAAGGACCTGTATCATGTCTGCTGTGTGACTTTGGAAAGATCTTTAACATCACATCTGTGGAGATTGATTTCTACATAAATGCTAATAGTGTGTAACTGAGATAATGGATAATTACTAGGTTAACACATTGCCAAGAACACATCAGTAAACATAGCCATGGTTTCAAACCCTATATTGTCAGCCTACGTTTCCTAAGTATGATAAAATGATGAAAGAAACCACTAAAATGTTTATCTGTAACTCATTATACAGAAGTTTGAAAATATTTATGTTAACTTAGATCAGAAATATTTGCACAATCATGGGATACAAAATCAAAGACATGACAGAAAGTTTGAAATCTTTTGTATCTTATTGCTAGTCCAAATGATCTTGCATGATAATATCCAAGTATCTGGATATTGCTGTTGTTATTAAGATAAAATTCTGGACATTGGCAGCCTAACAAGCCAGGCTCAGCCACCCATCCTCCAAAAAACAATTAAAGAGACAAATTAATAGAGAAAACATGGCCACATTTGAGAATAGGAACCAAGAGCTCCAGTACCTGTTCAGCAAATCTGTGTTTGGGATCGTGACATGAGGGTCAAGATTAAGCAGAAGCCCTAGCCAAGCTGTAGTCCCATCCACCATTGGCCCATCATTATCTTGGCTTCAGTGTCTATTGTGAAGTCATCTGGCAAGTTGTAATTTTCTTTCCAGAAGTTTCATACCCATTCTGGCTGATCCAAGCCTTCAGCATTTTTTTCTTTTCCTAATATGAGTTTCCTGAAGAAATTTCAATTTTGGAGTGTCCATTGTTTCAATAGTATAATAGCCAAAGGGGAGGGCCATAACTGTTTCTTTATAATACCTTCATTCCTGTCTGAATGGTCCAAGAGAAGCACTAAGTCTGACAATTCAGTGTTACAAATTTGGGGTTGGGTGCCTCCTCAGTCACTGCTTTCAGCAGTGGTATCTGCATGTGTGTACATGTGAGCTGGTATGTTAGTATTCTCAATTACCAGATGTGAGGATTTGTCACATTTCAACTATGTTTTTTTTTAATATACTAAAAGTTTGCCTCCACTTTCCCCTAAAACTCTGTCTACTGTGAGCCTCCTGTACATTTGCTTAACTTCATAGGCTAAAGGGTTGAAGAGGACTGAGATGTTTGAACACACTTCGTTCTTGATTTAGCACATCAGTCTCATCTGGATGGGACTGTTATACTAAATTAAAGGTAAAGTATGAGCCACAGTTCACCTTTCCTAGTCTTCCTAACAGTTTGCCCTATCTACGCTCCAATAGATTCTCTGCTTCAGGCCTCCCCTATCCCCTCTATCAAGCTAAACTCCACAGCCTAGCTTCAGCATCTCAATAAATCTCGATAAATTCTTAGCATTCATTGAAGGTTGTTTTGTCACCCAGTTTCCCCATAACAACGAGATCTGTGCAAATGGAGGATTTGTTCTGCTTGTTTTGCTCACCCCTACACCCTTGGTGTGCAACTCAAGCATGAAGTCCCTGCTCAGGACATACACTGGATGTAGTTAATAATATAAACTTGAAAGCAAAAACTAGTATACAAAAACCAATCATTTAGAAGGCAGAAGGAGAAAATATGCCATAATAATGATTATTATTTACTGACTACCACTAAAACCAAGGCACTCAGCCTAAATTATCTCATTTAATACTCAAGTGGGATCTACCACAGCTCCAAGTGGCAAAGAAAGATTTGAACCCCTCTCTACTTTATGACAAAAGCGTGCTCCTAAGAACATGTTATGCAAATGTGGAAAAGAACCTCAGATGTTCACAGTGGAACACCCAAAGACAAGTTTCCCTGGATGCTACAGTTCTCCCGTGGCTTTCGGCCAATAACTGTTCTCTTTGGGGTGGGTTTCCTACCAGAGTCTTTGTTAGCAATGATGGAAATTTACAAGGAAATTTATTAGCCCACAAAAATGGAACCCATCAAGAGGTTCCAGCTTTAAAGGAGGTTCAATCTGTTCCTCGAATTATGACATGACTCAGGTTTTCTCTTAGTTTTCATACTCCATGCCCTCAATATTAGCCTGGCAAGATGGGAGTTCCAGACACCCCCGGCATTACAGATTCTCTCTCATGTTTGTGGGAAGAAGTTTGTTTTCCTGAAAGCCAAGGCTGCGGCCAGCCCATATGGCTCAAATTGGAAAAAGATACCTCTTGCTCCAGGAAATCTTCAAAGTTAGTGTATGATTTATTTAGCAATAAAAATTGTTGAAACATGA
>CABHPQ010153608.1:1315-16781 GCA_902168405.1 Peromyscus aztecus | reverse complement strand
CTTTGTTTTGTTTTGTTTTTGTGGCAAGGGTCAACAGGGTGGACTGCTGCTGTCCTAGCAAAGGAATTGAGTGTCACAGACAAACCCAAGACACCCCCAGCTGACTCCCACCCCAGCTCCCTGCCTAATCCTCCAGGGAAACTTCTATTTCCTCTTTCCACTGTGCAGCAGGACCAACCCTGGCCGAGGAATCCTCCCCTCCCCCTCAGCCCTCCCCTCCCCTTCCCAAGGTGGCCAAGACTAAAGCTCAGACCTGTTACCTGTACTGCAGGAGTGGAAGGAGGCCAGGACCAGGCTGAGGAGCAGGGTGGCTTGCGGGGCAGAGGTGAGGTACCCAGGGATGCGGAGGGAGACACCTGTCTGGGCCATGTTGGCACAGAGGTGCCCCGGGCTGGGGACCATGTGTCCCGTGTGTGTGTGCGCGCTGTCTGAGGTGACTCCTGTCCTGCGGGAGCTGGGAATCTGTTCAGTGTTTGGGGGAAAAGAGAGAGGGTGGAGCCAAAGAAACTGCCCGGTCACACCCGCTCTGCCTTTGTGACTGTGGCTGGGGGAGGAGAGGAGGGTAATCCCCGTCCTCTGTTTTTGAGGCAAAATCGTTCCCATTGAGGAAAAGGGAAGGCATTTCCCTGCTGGTTCCTGGGGGCTGGCCTTGATGCTGCTTCTCCTGCAGGTGTAGCGTACATGATCTAAACCAGTCACTCCGTTATTTATTGAGCACCGACTGTGTGCACTGTCCTATGCTACAACCTGCAAATACCCACAGTGAGGATGTTGCTGTTACAAAACCCAAGACCCTGAGCAACCTGGGGAATGACTAAGGACTTTGGGCATCAGCAGCAAGAAGCCAGGCCATCTCTTCTGATGGGACGCTTTAGGGAGAAAAAGTGACGTTTGGACCGGGCCTTGAAGCATGCATAGTGTTTTGACAGGTGAAGAGGAGACAGGCGCCCGTGTAGGGAAGATGGATGCATCGAGGCCACAGACAAAGTGGCACTTGGAAGCCCACTGTGATCTTGGATAGATAAACCTTGGTCAGGATGGGAGTGGGAGGCCTGGAGAGCCAGACTGAGTGTCTATCTGAGCACAGACTGAGGATTTGTAGCCCCATCGGGAGGCAAGGGTGAGGGAGGCTGTGTGAAGGTGCTGAACTGAGTAGCAACAGTGGAATGTTGCTTTCGGTCTAAATGATTGACTGATAGATAGTGTTCTCCTCTAAGTGTCCTTACCCAAGGCAGTACATTCCAAGACCCCAGTGGATGGATGCTTGAGACCATGAACACTGCTGAAACACATACACACACACACACACACACACACACACTGTCCTAGAAATACGTACCTGTGATAACATTTAATTTATAGTAAGAGATTACTAACACTAATAATTAAGCAGCAATTATAACAATATGTTACGAAACTATTTAAAACTTAGGAATGCTGGGTGGTGGTGGTCTACGCCTTCAATCCCAGCACTAGGGAGGCAGAGGCAGGTAGGTGATCTCTGAGTTTGAGACCATCCTGGTCTACAGAGCAAGTTCCAGGACAACCAGGGAGATATAGGGGTTTCTCTATTTGTCTCAAAAAAAACAAATAATGATGATGATGATGATGATGATAACATAAGAATTGCTTCTGGAACTTTCTGTTTAATATGATCAGACTATAATTGATGACATGTAACTGAAATGTCAAGAAGTGAAAGCAGAGATGGGGGGGGGGTTGACTGCAGTGTCTTACACACTCACCTTGAGGGTGAAAGGCACCCAGGAGCCTAGTGTTTGAGACTTCTGTGGTAACTGAGACCTGGTTCCTGTCCTTGAGGAGAGCACACTCCAGCAGCAGATAGAAGAGGAAATGGTTAAATCTGAGGAGAGGAGCAGGGGGCGGGCTTTCAGAGGAAGTGATTTTAGAGCTGGTATGGGAGTTGGCTGTGCAGAGGGGCGTTGACGGGTTCTTCAGGTAGAAGGAGCCATCGAAAGTCAGAGAGCTGCATGAGTGTGGCAGGCCGGCCGCACGTTTACACGCTGTTCTTGCACACAGCCAGCCTGGTGAGAACGTGATGGATGCAGTCCCACTCACTGGAAGCTCTGGAGAAGATCTCCCTGGTTGCTCACTCCCGTAACCACTTCAGAGGTGATCAGGAGGAAGCAGGAGGATCAGGAGTTCGAGGCCAGCCTGGGCTACATGAGGCATCTCCCCCTCCCCCAAAAGTCTCCATGCGCCAACAACCACAAAAACCAAAAAGTAAAATAAACCAGAAAAGCTCTCTGGAAGGACAGGTGTAGCAGCCCAGAGGGGCACTTGCTTCAGGTTTTCCAAAGGAATAGATTAGTGGTACCCTGATTTGGGGATGGGGTAGCAGTGCTTCCGGCAGCTCAATTTCAGGTCTTGCCCAAAAATGTCCAGTGCCAGCCAACCACTGTTTGGACATTCACCAATGTCCAAGTAGCAACACTGTGTGCCTGGTCTTTGGCTGGGGATAAGAGGGTTTTGAGAGCATTTCATGATGGAGATGGGTTTTTGATCCAGTACATCAAAGGTGTGTAGCTCACCAGGTACAAGGGTATGCACAGGGTCTCCAAGATAGATCCTGTGTCTAGATAGTGAGTATACTGTTCTGGGGGCACAACTCGGGGATACAGTTTATCTGGATGGACTGAGAACAGATTGTGAATGGTCCTGAATCCATGGCAAAGGAAACTGGGCTTTATCTTACGGTGGGAAGCCGTCTCTATGGAACTTATAGCTATGGGCACGTCATGCTTCAGACCAGGTTTGAAAACAGACCTGCATACAGGGAGATCAGCTCACAGGCTATTTCAGGCCCTATCGGCGATCAGCAGACTCTGAAATGAGAAGCTGGGTTGAGGATAGAGAAGAAGGCAACAGAATTGAGAGGCCTTGGGAGGCCAGATCCAAGCTGGGGGCGGTGCACATACCTGCACTTCTAGCGACTATGGGCCCGAGGCAGGAGGATCGTGAGATTCAGGCCAACCTGGGCTACATAGTAAGTTCAGTGCCAGCCTGGGCTGTCTATATATGTAACAATAATATTTTAAAAGAGGGAATGGATTTGAGAGGGAGTGGGATGAGGAGGAGTCATGGGAAGGGATAGAGGTGAGAGTGTGTAGCTCAATGGTAGAATGTCTGTCTACCATGTCCAGAGGCCCTGGGTTGTTCCATCCCCAGCACCTCAAAATTAATTAATTAAAAAAAAGAGAGAGGCTAGAGAGGTGGCTGAGATGTTAAGAATATGTGCTGTGTGCTGGAGAGATGACTTAGTGGTTAAGAGCACTTGTTGCGGAGTTGGGGATTTAGCTCAGTGGTAGAGCACTTGCCTAGCAAGTGCAAGGCCCTGGGTTTGGTCCTCAGCTCTGAAAAAAAAAGAGCACTTGTTGCTCTCCCAGAGTTCCAGAATTCGATTCCCAGCACCCACATGATGGCTCATAATTATGTGTAATTCCAGTTCCAGTTCCAAAGGATCCAATGCCCTTTCTAACCTCCACAGGCTGCTGCATGCACATAGCATATATATATGTGTGTGTGTGTGTGTGTGTGTGTATATATATATATATATACATATATATATATGTGTGTGTGTGTGCACACACACACACACACACACACACTCAGGCACATACATAATTTTTTTTTTAAAAAAAAGACCACATACTGCACTTGCAAATGGCCTGTGCTCTGTCCCTTGAAGCCACACTGGGTGGCTTGTGACTGCCAGCAGCTCCAGCGACCAGAGTCCAGCCCATTTCTAGACTCTGCAGGGAATCCAAGAAACGGCATCTATGAAAGGGTGAAGCTTCTACAATGGCTATGGAGTGACCCCCGCCCCCCACCCGCCACCCCCCAGGATCGAATTCCAGCCCTGCCTCTTATTAGCTGGGTGGTCCTAGGCAAGTCATTTAAAGGTCAGCCTTAGTTTCCCTATCTGAAAATAGGAGGCTAGAGTCTATCATATTGTTAGAATTCCCAGGATAACTTAACGAAGTAACCCATGAAAAAGCACTTAGCGCACAGAGCGGGTGGGTGGTCAGAACTTAAGCACAAAGCCCCATTTTACTAGAAAGATTGCCATCAATACGAACTATCAGAGAAACGAGGGAAAGGCAGTCTTAGGGAACAACAATGTTATTTATATATTGGTTTATTTTTATGCTGCCTTGATTCACAAAGGATTGGAGGAAGCTTACTGATAAACAATTGAGTGAGATAAAATAAGTTTGAAATAATACGAAATAAAGCAAAGAGGAATTTAGCACAGGGAGTAAAAGATGGACCTGGAAGCGACTTCAAAGCACAACATGCTGCTCATGTTTCCTGAACTTTGTGGCCCCAGTGTGGAGAGGGTGGCTGGATAGCCTGGTCACATACATGACACAGAGGAGCTGTGATGCTCGATGCTTGTAGTTCTGTTAAGGTAAAAAGAAAACAATGGAGAGCTACCATTGTGGACCAGGCTTCTGCTCCGTGCCCCAACAGAACAGACTGAAACTCAAAATGGGGTCGCTCATGAAAAGTTTTAGGCCTCCTGAAGGCCTCTCTGCCATCTCAACAAACCAAATCAGACCAAATTGGAAAGCCTAGGTTTAATGGGTAAAGCACTCCTGGGTGATTCCCCACCCCGCAGAGAGGAGAAGGGGATGAGATGGACACCAGAAGAACCACGAATCTGATTTTGGGGATGCTGCTTATATATCCCCTGTGGGAGTCGTCCTGAGCCTCTCTGGGGGAAGAGCTGTGTTTAGCGGGCTTTGAAGGGGCAGGTTTGGGGAGGAGCTGTGTGAGATGGAGCTCCCACCCAAACATTCCAGGCTCTTTGGATATAGGGATGCCAGGGTGCCAAGGGTTGAGGTGGAGCTCCCATCCAAACATTCCAGACTCTTTGGGTATAGGGATGCCAGGGTGCCAGGGTGCTGGGGTGGAGTTCCCATCCAAACAGCTCATACCAACATTCCACACCACCAAACTGAACCCAAGCTGCTTATCTGGCTTTCCAAGGTTTCAGGAGATGGACCAGTTTCTATCCACATTCCCTTGCATTGATGCTTTCCAAAAAAGGTAGCATGATGTTAATTGCTCAGTTATTTTCCTATTGCTCTGTCTTTCTGTCCCCATCTCACAAGGATACTCATTTTGAAATGACCCATCTGGGCTTCCTTCATCCTTTCCTGTCTATATAGACAACTCTTCTACTCAGCCCTTTGGAAAACCTATTCAGTGTTATAGAATGAAGTGGTGTTCCATTCTGGAATCACAAATAAATCCAATTATGATCTTTAAATTGTGGATAATTTTGCTCTCTGATAGTACCAAATCCAGAGAGGAATTTATTTTCTCCCAACCCCCCCCCCCAGAACAAATTCTTCAATGTTTTCCTTCCAATAAACCTTACAGAGAGCTTTGTGAAGCAGCATTGATTTATCTGGTTGGTGTCGGAGGAAAGAGCAGTGCATAGAATCTGCAAGACCTTCAAGGGTCTCCAAAATGCTTAAAGCCTGACAAAAATGTCCTCAGATCAAAAATATGACAGCTACAAAATAATAAAAAAAACCCCCACAAACCTGAGGCAACATAAATAATATGACAAGCAAGTGAAAAATCAGGCATTCATTTCAAATGTTTAAACAGAAAATAATTAACATATATATTTTGTTTGTTTGTTTGTTTTTCAAAAAAGGGTCTCTGTGTAGCTCTGACTGACCTGAAACTCACTCTATAGACCATGCTGGCCTTGAACTCAGAAATCCTCCTGTCTCTGCCTCCCAAGAGCTGGGATTAAAGGCATGGGCCCTCACCACCCAGATACATTTAATATAATTTATTTCATTATTTATTTTATTATTATTTGTTTGTTTGTTTAGTTTTTCGAGACAGGGTTTCTCTGTGTAGTCCTGGCTTTCCTGGAACTCACTTTGTAGACCAAGCTGGCCTCAAACTCACTGAGATCACCTGTCTCTGTCTCCCAAGTGCTGGGATTAATGAGCCCACACCGCCCAGCTTACATTTAATGTTTTAAAATGTGCTATTTTTATTCCTTATGCTGCCTGCATGAATGTATGTGTGCATGTGTGTACAGGTGCCCAAGGTGGAAGAGGGCATCTGATCCCCTGGGACTGGAGTCACAGACGGTTGTGAGCTGCCATGTGGGTGCTGGGAACTGAACCCAGGTCCTCTGGAAGAGCAGCCGGTGCTCTTACCCATTAAACCATCTCTCTGGCCTGAGTTTTAGTATGTTAGGTAGGAGTTGAACCTACCCTTCAGAAATGGTAAGTACCAGGGACTTATGAAGATTTTGGTGACCCTTCGTGGTTGCTATGGTGATGGTTAAGTCACATCTCTGACCTAACTGACAGCATCCTGTCAAATCTGTGAGGCAGAGGATGTGGGGGAGGGTAATGGTCTAGCCACTACTTTTCTTTTTCTTTTTTTTTTTAAAAAAGATTTATTTACTTATTATGTATACAGAGTTCTGTGCTACATGTATGCCAGATCTCATTACAGGTGGTTGTGAGCCACCATGTGGGTGCTGGGAATTGAACTCAGGACCTCTGGAAGAACAGCCAGTGCTCTTAACCGCTGAGCCATCTCTCCAGTCCCTACTTTTCTTTTTTTTTTTTTTTTATCAGTTATTGTTTGATTTGAGATTGTTTATAAGACAATGACGAATATTCAATTATCAGTGTATACTTTGCTATCGTGATACAGGACGGACTGACTTCTCTAACCTCTGATGAAGGGCTTCAGGGCGATCCTGAGAGTCACCAGAATGACCTGTTTTCCACAGGTGTACAGCTGACAGGTCTAAAGAGCCAGTGGCCCTTTCATACGTATTTGTACTGAGTTTACTTTGGAGCGTGTACCAGGAAGTTGTATCACTCAAAGCTAGACATTCTGTAGGAACTTTCATAAGATTTTCTTTCCAAATAGTTCAAACAGTGTTTGGTTACACATTCTTTTTTTGTTTGTTTGTTTTTGTTTTTTTGTTTTTTTCGAGACAGGGTTTCTCTGTGTAGTTTTGGTGCCTGTCCTGGATCTCCCTCTGTAGACCAGGCTGGCCTTGAACTCACAGAGATCCTCTTGGCTCTGCCTCCCTGAGTGCTGGGATTAAAGGCGTGTACCACTGCCGTCCGGCTGGTTTCACATTCTTAAAACAAACAAACAAACACTTCGGAATAACCATGTCAGCGGTCAGTCACATGGTAGTAGTAACTGGAATTGTAGATGGCCAAGGGGGTGGGGGTTGTGTCCTCCCACCCCATTTTATCTATGTCTCTGATTTCATTTGTAAAAGTCCAGGAAACGGCAAAGTGTATCCTCTACAAGAAGGCTCTTTCTCATTGAAGACAGTTCCCATGTGGATGTGGGAGGCCCTTGTGCCACATGTCCATCTTTGGTCTTTGAATTTGGGCCTTTCAATCTCTAGTTAAGTAAAGATCCATTTCTGAGGATGGTATTGGAGTTCAGGTCTTGGCTGCTGCTTTTCAAAGACCAGGATTCGGATAATAACAGATTGGTAGGGAAGAATCAAGTTCATCCAGGGTCTGGGAATCCTGATAGGCTAGAGGGCCTCAGGACTGCAGAGGGAAGGAAGGAGAAGCAGGGGGGAGGGCTGAGTGCTAGTGAGGTTCTCATCATCCAGAGTATGTGTCTCCCTTTTCATCCTTTCTACCAATCCTGATGACTGTGACTTCCTGGGACTAGAATCTGTAGGCCTTTAAAATAAGATGTATGTGTTCTTATTTGATATATCTAAGTGTTTTGTCTGCGTGTGTGTGTGTGTGTGTGTGTGTGTGTGTGTGTGCGCGCGCGCGCGCGCGCGCGCGCGCTATATGTGTGCCTAGAGCTCGTGGAGGAGAGGTGCCAGACTGAAGTTACAGATGGTTATGGGCACTATGTGTGTGCTAAAAATCAGACCCAGGTCTCCTGGAGGAGAGGCCAATGCTTTTAACCACTGAGCCATCCTCTCGTTAGTTTTTAAGGGAGCCAAACACATCGTGGGGTGGTTCTGTTACAAAGGATAGAAAGTTATGAACACCAAAAGGGTAGGGGCATTTTAAGGTGAAGCTGACGACAGTTAGAGGGGAGGGGCTTGTCAACCCCCTAACCCAGTGATTGGCAACTTCGGGTTCTCCCTGGTTCTCCGCCTTATCGTCCATGCAAACTGTATGTGTTGGCACAACAGTGGCTGTGGTCAGAT
Source organism: Peromyscus aztecus (assembly GCA_902168405.1). Classification (NCBI taxonomy): domain Eukaryota; kingdom Metazoa; phylum Chordata; class Mammalia; order Rodentia; family Cricetidae; genus Peromyscus; species Peromyscus aztecus. The sequence goes on along the minus strand of CABHPQ010153608.1, from coordinate 8,569 downwards.
TCATTTTTGTTTAACAAACAGAAATGTGTGTCCTCCAAGAGTAACTTTAAGCTAAGGTTTTTTGAGAAATAAGGTACATGTTTATGAATCCAGTTTCCCTTACCAGTTCTGTCCACATGAAACCGAAGGGGACCAGATGTGGAGTCAGACACTTTTAGGTCTGCCTTCCCAATAGCTGACTTCCCTCCTGCGGTGACTTGGCCTCTTCTGTGACCTCCCTTACTCTCTGTCTTTCCTTCATTACTTTTTTTTTTTTTTTTTTTTGGTTTTTCGAGACAGGGTTTCTCTGTGTAGCTTTGCGCCTTTCCTGGAGCTCACTTGGTAGCCCAGGCTGGCCTCGAACTCACAGACATCCGCCTGCCTCTGCCTCCCGAGTGCTGGGATTAAAGGCGTGCGCCACCAACGCCCGGCTTCCTTCATTACTTCTTCCAGACTGCCCCCAGCCCCCTGGGGAGCACAGCCAACTCCTGCTGGCAGCCCGGGATTGGAGTGCCCACATTAGCACATCCTGAGGGAAACTGAAGTCACGTAACTTTTGGCAGTGATGCTGCCGCGTAAGATCTCTGGTGGAGACTGTCTAGGAGGGGCCCCGAAGAGTGATGCCTTCAATACTGTGTGGAAAGGCCTTTGTCTGGGGTCCTCAGAACCCACTCAGAGGAGACAAATGGTCTTCAGAAGGAGTTTATTGCCTAATGCAGATGGAGGCGGGCATGGGTCAGCCCCTTGGAGCATCCACTGGAAAGCGGCAAGGATGACAGGAACAGGCCCGGAGGCGGAAGCTCTGTGTGCTGCCTCTGGCTTTACGGCCAGCTCACTAGCTCTGGGACTGCAGGCTAATAACTTGACCTCCTCAAGCGGTTCTTCTCTGCGGGGGTTGGCTTAGAGGATTTCTAAGTTTTCTGTGACTGCAATTAGTATACGATAATAAATATGGAAAAAAAAAAGAAACTGGTAAATGAATATGTTGAGGTAAAACTAGTTTGTTGTTGTTGATTGTTTTTTTGTTATTCGAGACAGTTTCTCTGTGTAGCCTGCCTGTCCTGGAACTCTGTAGACCAGGCTAGCCTCAAACTCACAAAGGTCTGCTTCCCTCTTTGCTGGGATCAAAGGTGTGTGCTACCAAAGCCCAGCTAAAACTGAATATTTTTAAAGGAAAGAAACCCCACTGCAGTTTAGACTGTTAACCAAAGGCAAATTGCTGGTAGCTACTCCTAATGAAAAGCTTAGAAACCCGGGAAAAATCTTTGATGAGAAATTGTGCGCCGTCTTGTTCTCTGGTGAAATGCTGTCTTCCTACTTCTCCTTAGTGTTGTGAAGTAGGTCTGGTCTGAAGAGAAACAGGCATGGCCAAGGCATATGTTGAGGCAGACGCTTGGCTGCTGGAGAACTCCACCCTAGGGTGTCTTGCCTGGAATGAGTTTGCAATTGTGGAAGAGGCTGAAGTCTCCGTCTGTGATTGCTGCTGTGTCCCAGGGCACCACCTAGAGGACACAAAGATGTAAACAACAGTGAGAGCCAAATTCAATTGGATGGCACCAGCGTCACTGAGTCACACTGTGAGAGACAGCCTGTAGCCAGCAGGAAGTGGGAATTTCCATGGCAGGAAGGATCCTGCTTCCAAGATCCATAAATTAGACCACTGTGTGCTGGAATACAGACTCGACGGCAATGCTACCATCAATGGAGCCCATTGTGAGGTGTGGGAGGTGGAGGAAAGCGAGCAGCCCTCTCTGTGAAGCGACTTCAAACTTGCTCCTCTTGTGAGCTCTTCACCGGGGCTGGCCAACAGTGCAGAAGTGCTAGACTTCAGTGCATGATAAAAATCATCTATTTGAATGAAGGTGATCTGGCTGGAATCTGGTTCCAAAATATTAGACAATGGTCCTTGAAAAGCCGGTGGGACTTTTCTAGCTAGAGTATTTTGTTGGGCTAAAATTCCTCGCAAGCATTTGAGTTTGCCATCTGCTTACCCCCTTTGTTTTCTGAGTGCCAGTCTCTCGTAGATTGATCTTGTGTAGCTGAATTTGTGCGTGTGGCCAACATCCTCCGAATCCTGGTATACCAGGGCAGAGAACACAAGAGCCTTCCGTGTACAGGGATCCTGCCAGTGGAGAGCCCAGCTTAAGAGCCATTTTATGGAAAGTCCTCAGGCCATTCAAGTGCCTCCCCAGAGACCTTCGAGGGCTCGTGTGAAGTGGCTTCAACTGACAGTGTGTCACTGGTGTCGAGCATTAAGTGTCCAAAACAGCGTTACTTCGGATTTAGCCCTATGAGAGTTCTTTCTCTCAAGACCTCACAGCAAATTTAACTGTTGTTTTCCTTCGATGCGCTGAGTTGGGGATTTTTGAGAGTCTAGACAAATATATGGATAAAGATGGTCAGGTTTGGTGGTATGGGTCTGTAATGGGGAAAGCCGAGAGCCAGGAGGAATCCAAGTTCAAGTTCAGCCTGTGCAACTTAGTGAGATCCTGCCTTGAAAAAGTACAAAGGGGTGCTGGGGTGTGACTGGGGAGCAGAGTGCTGGGTTCCATCCCTGGCACTGGAAAAAAGTATTGATTTAAATATATAGATGTGTGTTTAATGAATTGCAGGAGGACCTGTCTACTCGTTTTTGTTGTTGTTGTTTTTCGAGACAGGGTTTCTCTGTGGAGCCCTGGCTATCCTGGAACTCACTCTGTAGACCACCACTACCTGGGTTTTTGTCTTTGTTTTCCTATTTAAAAAAAAAATTAAAGAAGCAAGAGTGAGTCAGGCCTGGTGTCACACACCTTTGATCCCAGCACTTGAGAGACAGAGGAATGAGGATCTCCGTGAGTTCAAGGCCAACATAGTGAGTTCTTAGACAGCCAGGAATACCCAGAGATTCTGCTTCAACAAAACAAAACAAAAAGAAAGAAACAAGAATGTACTATTCACAGTCCAAGTTGGCTTTGGATTTTCCACTCCCTTTCTGCCTTTCCAGTGCTGTATTAGATACACACACACACACACACACACACACACACACACACACACACACACACATACACCAACTCCCAGAGCAATACTTCGAATTTTGTTTTTTCCAAAGACTGGCTTGGACTAAAAGTCTGTTTCTCTCTTTCTCGCGACTCACTGGAAACCCCTTTGGAGGCGTGGGCCCTGTCTGTTTCTGTGTTCCCTCTCTCTTGAGAACAGCAGGACAGACTTGAGGTTTGCTTTGGTTTGGGGTGAGGTAGCCTGGCCTTGCTAACCCTTGTCCTGCTCTGACTTTCTGTGTTCCAGCGGTGGGGGGATGAGCTCAGTCTGGCAGCTCCAGGGACATTTAAATGATGAAGTCTCGCGTTTCGAAGGGACTGTCTTAAGTGCATGCGACGGGACAGAAGTAGAAGTCTTCATTTTCTAGGTGGACTGAGCACCCAGGACACACGGAATCAAGCATCCCTGCCCTTGACCAAGAATAAAATTATCTTAGTTCCTTTTCTGTTGCTGTGTTAAGACACTATGACCACCGGGCGGCAGTGGCGCATGCCTTTAATCCCAGCACTCAGGAGGCAGAGCCAGACAGATCTCTGTGAGTTCAAGGCCAGCCTGGTCTACAAAGTGAATTCCAGGATAGGCTCTAAAGCTACACAGAGAAACCCTGTCTCAGGAAAAAAAAAAAAAAAAGACACCATGACCTAGGCAACTTATATAAGAAGCATTGGATTGGGGCCTACAGTTCCAGAGGGATGGGAGTCCATGACCATCCTGGCAGGGAGCATGGCAGCAGGCAGACATGGCACTGGAGCAGCAGCTGGCAGCTCACATCTGATCCACAAACAGGAGGCAGAGAGAGAGCTGGGACTGTGGGAAGCTTTTGATTCCTCAAAATCCGACCCTTGACACACATCTTCGAACAAAGCCACACCTCCTAATCCTTCCCAAATATTTCCACCAACTGAGACAAAGTACTGAAACATATGAGCCTATTTTAAGGCACCGCAGACCTCTTCCACGAGGTCTCATTTTCTCTTCAGCTATTGCCCAATCCCTCCTGTTTCCCACTGCTGCATCTTTTGACAGACATGCCTGCAACTGCTCATCTATCTTTTCTTCCTCTGTCGCGGACTTCTTGACTCCATATTTCCTACTCCAATTCTGCTCTCTCCAATCCATGAGGTAAGGCTCACTGTGGCCCCGGAAAACCCCATCTTCTTAATGATTCCTGAGATACTTGCTCCTCTGGCATGTTTATTCCTAGGACTATCCTCCGTCTTTTTAGTGTCTGTCATCTCTGCCCAGCTTTAAAGCCTTTGATCTCTCTAAGGTTCGGTCCTGGGGCTCCAGGGCTTACTGCCATGTTGTGGAGTCCCCACCCTCTAATTTGGGTGTTGAAGTCTTCACCTCTGGTAGCTCAGAAGGTGGTCTTATGTGGAAGTGGGGTCTCAGCAGAGGCAATCATTCGAGTTTCTATTGGAGCGGCAGATGTACTTGCATGGTGTCCTTATGAAAGGATTCTGACACAGAAACCCACAGATAAAGATGAAGGCAGAGATTAGAGTGATAGGTCTGTAAGACAAGAAAAACCAAGGACTTCCGTGCACCACTGGAGTCAGACACAAACCTGGAACAGTCGTCCCCATGGTTCTCAGGGGACTAAGGCTTTCGGTTGTTAATCTCCAGAACTGTAAACTAGAACATTTCTTTATTCATGTGTGCACACACGCACATACAGACTCAAGAGTGGTGCCTGTGTGGAGACCAGAGGATAACTTTCAGAAGTCAGTTCTCTCCATTTACTCAGGAGAGCCAGCTCAGGTCACCAGCCTTTCAGGTTGTCCAGTTTTTGTGGCAAGTGCTTCCATCCTGTCAGATTCTATGTTTCTCTTTTTCCCTCCCTCCCTCCCTCCCTCCTTCCCTTCCTTCCCTTCCTTCCTTATCTTTTTTGTTTGTTTGTTTGTTTGTTTTTAAGACAGGGTTTCTCTGTGTAGCCTTGACTGTCCTGGAACTTGATCTGTAGACCAGGCTGGCCTCGAACTCACAGAGATCCACCTGCCTCTGCCTCCCAAATGCTGGGATTAAAGACATGCGCCACCACTCGGCTGCTGCTGTTGCTGCTGCTGCTGCTTCTCCTCTGTTGGGGAGTATTATTTTAAGGTGTGTTACTTTTGTTTATGTTGCATTTGTTTACCTCTGTGAAGCTGTGTTATTCTGCCTGCCTAAAACACCTGATGGCCTAATAAAGAACTGAACGACCAATAGCTAGGCAGGAGAAAGGATAGGTGGGGCTGGCAGGCAGAGAGGATATGTAGAAGGAGAAATCTGGGGGGAGATTGAGAAGTAGCTAGAGAAAGAGAAGGACATCAGGGGCCAGCCACTCAGCCACACAGCAAGCCACAGAGTAAGAAATAATGAAAAATATACAGAAAAAGAGAAAGGTAAATGCCCAAAGGCAAACGGTAGATGGGCTAATTTAAGAAAAGCTGGCAAGAAACAAGCCAAGCTAAGGCTGGGTATTTATAAGTAAGAGTAAGCCTCTGTGTGTGATTTATTTGGGAGTTGGGTGGCAAAACAACAGTCCTCCTCCTTTCTTCGTCTCCTTTTTAAAATTCTGTCTCTTTATGTACTCCTGGCTATCCTGGAATTCACTATATAGACCAGGCTAGCAGGATGGCCTCTGACTCACTGAGATCCTCATGCCTCTACTTCTCAAATGCTGGGGCTACAGATGTGTGCCACCACACCTGGCCACTTGTTTGTGTTTCTTGAGTGACCGGGTTTTCAGGACATTGCTGTGGAGTTCCTGCTAACGAATCACCTTCTACTCTTGCCCCAGAGTTCCCCAGTTTTCTATCACTGAGCCTTTGTACTGTTAAATATCAAGATGAGGAGCAAGTCAGATGGCTCCTCTCCCCACTCCTTTTCAACATCATCCTAGAAGTCCAGGATACTGCGATACCACAGGAAAGAAAAGGCAAAGTTATTGGAAAGGGAGAAATAAAACTATTATCATTGACAAATGACTTACTTGTCTATGAAGAAAATATGAAAGAATAAATAAGAAAAACTATTTGTAGACGAATTTCTAAAGGGTCTTATTAAATGAAAAACCTGGAGCCAGACATAGGGGTGAAAACCTGAGGGAGATCAGAGTAATAGGAACAGTCCGAATGAAAGATGGTCCAGGCTGCTGGGCTGCTGCTCTGCTACTTGAGTCATGTGATTTGGAAGAGTCACGAGGGGCTGAACTATCAGTAGCTGCTAGAGAGCTATTTGGAACTCGGGAAGGTACCCAAAGGGGAGCTATGATGGAGGGTCTTGGGATTGAGGGGCAAAGCCCTGCCATTATCTACAGAAAAAGTACTTTCCTTCAGAGAAACAGCCTTTGGCCTGCTCCTGGGCCTTAGCAGACACTGAAGCCTGTCCTTGGCCCACAAGATACCAGATACACTGCCCATCATGAACTGTGTGTTATCTGACCGAGCAAATTGTAAAGTTGGTGCTCACACAGATTCCACTGTCAAGTGGAAGTGGTGAGCTGACCTTAGCAAGCGTTGAAGACTAGTAGGTTACAGGATGAGGGAGCGACCCTGAGCCCATAGCTCCCACTCAGGGTTGCTCTGTCCAGCCTATGTGTGCGTGTGACCTCATGGCAAACTCTCCATGACCCATGGACAGAGTAAGAGAAGGTATGTACTTGCTTTAGAGATGGTTCTGCATGGTGTGCAGACATCACCTTAAAATGGACAGGTACCATGCAAAGCTTCTCTCTGGAACATCCTTGGACAGCCGTGAAGGCAAATCTCACTGGGGAGAAATTTGGACAGTTTATCTGGCTGTGTATCTTGCTTGACAGAAGAAATGGCTCTACATTGACTATATGCTATGGCAGGCTGGGCTGGATGGTCAGTGGGGTGGAAGGAATATCATTTTAAATTGATGATGACCAGCACTCGGGAGGCAGAGCAGGAGGATCCCTGTGAATTCAAGGCCATCCTGCTCTACATAGAGAGTTTCAGGACAGCCAGGGCTACATAGCAAGACCCTGCCTCAGCAAACAAACAAACAAACAAGAACATCCCACCCAAAAAACCAACCAAAACCAGCAAAAAAATTGACAAGGAAATCTGGGGAAGAGGTAAATTGGCCTCTCTGAATTGGGGAGGGGGGAGGGGAGAAGTACGTGAAGATATTCATATCACAATATCACACACGACTGCTCACCCAAGGGTGACTTCAGCATAGGAGAGAGAGAGAGAGAGAGAGAGAGAGAGAGAGAGAGAGAGAGAGAGA
>CABHPQ010153607.1:5818-20708 GCA_902168405.1 Peromyscus aztecus | reverse complement strand
GGGGGGGGGATCGTCTCACCAGCTCAATTTGCAGCTGATCTAGACAGCCTAAGGGCCCCCACTGGCCAGGCTCTGCTCACTCCGCACTCACTTGCCTTGTTCAGGGGCTCATTGACAGAATCTTTCATCCCTCTTGCTTCAGTGATGTGTGCAGTAAAGGAAGAATGGCCTGTAAGGCTAACATTGCTGTTAGAGTAAACTCCCCTGCCCAGTTTCTTCAGTAGCCACCTCGAGAGAACACCAGCAGATGTGAAGGGCTGAGTGGAAAGGTTTAGACAGCCCTGTTTGCCTGAGAACAGAAATGGTACAATCATTATATGATCTGGGAGACAGACTGGGAATGTTCTCACTACCAGAGCCCCAGCTACCTCTCAAGACACCACAAGCATGTGAGAGCTTGTAACTGTCACACTGCCTAGGCCCGCATCCTCTTGGTAGCTGTCCAAAGCTGTGTGGGGTATACGAGCACCAAGGTTTTAGTTCAAACCTGGAACTCCAGGCAGCTGGAGAGCAAAGAACATGTATACTTGTGACTCTCCATTCATGCTAACCTGCAAGGCTGTATTTTCTCATTTATGAAATCTACTGAGCACACCAACTTGACAGCATTATTTTAAGAAGTATGAACTAAACGATGTCCTTGATAACTTCTGATTTTCTGAAACTATACTATGATTACATAATTTCCCCCTTCCCTTCCTCTCTCCAAATCCTCCCATGTATCCCTTTTTATTCTCTCTCAAATTCGTGACTTCTTTTTTCATCAACTGTTGTTACATACATATATACATATACATAAATATTCTTAAATACGTAAATAACTTATGCTTAGCATATAATGTGCTTGTATGCATATTTTCAGAGCTGACCATTTGGTACTGGATAACTAATTGGTGTGCTCTTCCCTGGGGAAGACTATTTCTCCAGCTCCCAGCATTCCTTAGTTGCCTGTAATTCTTTGTGTAGGATTGTGGCCTCGTGAGTTTTCTCCCATCCAATTAGAATGTCTCTTGGTGTCATCCTCATTCCGGTCTTGTTTAGGCAGCCATGTTGGTAAGATTTTATGGGTGTAGTTTCTGACATTCCTAGGAGATACAGTCTCACAGCAAATTCCATGTTCCATGTTATAATCATTTTGCCCTCTTCCATAAGTCTTTGGCACAGGAGTTATTTGTAGTTGTATCCATTGGGAATGGTCTTTGATAACTTTGATAACTTTTAAAAACCATTTTATTACATTTTAGTATGTGTTTGTGTGTGTGTGTGTGTGTGTGTGTGTGTGTGTATGTGTGTGTGTAAGCATGAGCAAGTGGAGTCAGAGGACAAAGCATGGAAGTCAATCCTCTCCTTCACTATGTGGCCCACAGATAGAACTGGGCCGTCAGGTTGGCGGCACTTGCCTTTACCAGCTGAGTCATCTCATCAGCACCCTCAGTGACTTTTTAAAATGGTGCAGTCAGTGGCTTTCCTACTTGGGTGTGACTAGGTATAAGCTGGAGGCCTGATGCAATGGCTTAGTTTTTATTGTCAATATGACGAAACATAGAGCAACCTGAAAAGGAGAAACCTCTCAACAGAAAAATTGCCTCAATTAAATTGGCTCATGGCTATGCCTTTGAGGAATCATGTCAGTTGATGATTGATGTGGGAGGGCCCGATCCACTGTGATTGGCAGCATCAACACGAAGGTGGGCCAGGGTCTTATACAAAAGCAACCAGAGAATTATGATAGAGAGCAAGGAGCCAGAGAGCAAGTCAGTGAGCAGCTTCTCTTCTTGGTTCTTTCTGCGGATCCTGCTTGAGTTCCTGCCCTGAGTACTTCAGTGATGAACTCAGAGGAAAGAAATTTCCTTCTCCCCAGGTTGCTTTTGGCCATGGTATTTATCACAGCAACAGAAAGCCAACCAGAATGCTTGATGACCTCTGTGGACTTGGCATGACCACAACAGTGGCTCTATTCTGCTTTTGCCTCATCTCAGCTAGTAAATGAATTTCCAAGTCTGATGCAGTTTTTTACAATTTGCAAAGCTCGTTCATGCTGACAGTTCTCAATTTTCACTCTTGCTCTAGCAATTTTCTAACATTCTAAATGCCTATAGGGTGATACATTCAGTAGAAGCCACGAGTTTTGGATTTTGGACCTTATCCTCTCAGGGGGCAATATATAGTTGGGTACGGTCTTGTGGTACTGGGCAGCAGTCATAAGCTGCAGCTACCAGTTAGCCATGATATCAAAAAGACCTGGACTTGTATCCTGCACTGCACAGTGTGGCTGAACTATGATGTTCCAATGAGCTAGGCATACTAAATTCACTTTTGGCTTGTGGTATTTTCAGATTTAAAAGGGTTAATAAGGATACAACCCCATCATAAATTCAGGGGCATCATCAATACATTGTCCACCTCTGGATTTTTATCCCATCAATTTCTATGGTGGGTAGGAAAGATAACAATACACCAGGGGCTAGGGATGCAGCTCAGTTGGTAAAGCATTTGTTTGCTTTTGTTTTTCAAGACAGGGTTTCTCTGTGTAGCCCTAGCTGTCCTGGAATTAGCTGTAGACCAGGTTGGCTTCAAACTCACAGAGATCTACCTGCCTCTGCTTTCTGAGTGCTGGGATTAAAGGCATGCACCACCAACAACCAGCTATTGGTAGAGCTTTTGGGTAGCATAGTCAAAGCCCTGGGTTCCATCCCCAGATTGCATAAATCAGGCATGGTAGCACATACTGACAGTCCCAGTACATAAGAGATGGAGACAGGAAGACAAGAAATTCAGGGCCATCCTCTGCTAGAGAGAGTTCAAGGCCCATCAGATGCATGGGACTATACCTCAAGATAAATAAATAAATGCACACCGGCTTTACAGATAAGAAAATTTGGCACTAGAAGACATAAGTGATTTATACAAAATCACACTGAAGATCCTGGGTGAGAAAGAACCTGGGCCTCTGACACCCACTGAGGTGATGCTATTCTACCAGAGCAACCTTGCGGCCTCCCAAGTGCCTTCGGAGGCTTGTTCACTGAGACAAGAGGCTGAAGTTCTATTTTATAGTCCTTTCCACCTCGTCCTATTAGACCACGCCTTACATATAGTGGAAGCCCGCTACATGTATATGACTGAAATGAATTCAGGGTGTGGAGACCCTGAGATTTTCTTTTAACCAACAAAACTCCAATTTAGGACTCGGGGTTGATCCTACCGTTCTCACTACCCCACGTGTCTTTAGTCTAAGGTGACTTGAATCCTTTGTCTTACTGCTCAGAGTCTGCTGGTCTTTGGCTGTAGTGTTTCTAGGCGTTTCTATTGCCAGGGTCTCATATGAGTTGCTCATATTGTTCTCTGTTTCTTTGGCCAAGTGCAAGTGCCTTGTACATTAGTTACTTTTCTCATTGTTGAGACCAAACACCTGAGAAGAGGGAAGGGGTTAAGGGAGAAAGGACTTGTGTGGATCGCAGTCTGAGGGAAAACAGTTCATTCTGGAGGGTCAGCACGGCAGTGGGAATGTGAGAGTGGTCACATTGCATCCACAGTTAGGAAGCAGAGAACAGACAGGAAGTGGGGCTGGGCTATAGACCCTCAAAGTCTGTCCCCAGAGACTCACTTCCTGTATCGAGACTCCACCTCCTAAATGTTTCACAACATACCAGATGCACCTAGTATTCAAACATGCGTTTATTGGAGACACTTCACATTCAATCCATACATGCATGAAGAGCTCTGAATTAGTATCTCCACGTATGTTTCACTAGACTAACTTATTGGGGAAAGTTACTTTCTATTGCTAAACCTCGGTCTTTTCTATCTATAAAGCAGAAAGCACAGACAGACCAAGGTGCTTATGGAACTAAGGGAGAACCCTGTGTTTCTCACATAATTAGTCATCACTCTGTTCCATTTAGTATCTTTATGTAATTTTTTGGAACTACAGCAAAAGACCACATTCAAGTATAATTTCCTTTATCACTTACCTACTCAGCATCTCGTAAAGAGTCTCTTCATGAGGTCAGCTCCATTCAACAGCAACACTATGAGAGAGGTCAGCTTCATCCAACAGCAACGCTATAAAAGGCACAAATGCAAACCACAGTAATTTCAAATTGTTAGATGGCTACACACTGAATCAAAGGAAATGGTTTAACTTCGATGACTTACTTTAGTTACCCTAAGGGATCATATAAAAATCACCAATGAAATATTCTTCTCTCCTTCTTATACCATATTCAAATTCTGGTATGTGTGTTATTACAGCACATCCCAGCACACTCTGGACACATTTTGAAAGCTCAGTGGCCCGGTGCGACTAAGGCTGCTCTTGATTGGTGTCCCTGACTTTGCAGTCTTCGGAAACGCTTAGGAAAACCTCTGCCGTGTGCTCCCTACACAAGTGCCTAAGGTTCCCATCGGGAAAGTGTACCTCATTTTCTCAGCCTTCTCTCTCAGAGCTGAGTGTGTTAGAAGGCTCCCTGGGGAGGTGTGGCTACAGTACCAGGTTCCCCTGGGTCTGTGGTCACAGATGGAGAAGAGGTCTGATGATTACAAATATGGAATGACCTGGTAAAGAATAAGGACTCTGCTGTGGGGCAAGTCCAGGTTTATATTCACTGTAGCCTGTGTCAAAATGGGAGGACAGAACTGATTCCACAAAGTCGCCCTTTGACTGTCACTGTTTGCCATGGAATGCACTCTCCCGCCCCATAAAAATAAATAGAGATTTTTGAAAAATACACACGCAATGATGACCCTTTCCATTATTAATTTCCTCTGTGGCATCTTCACACATGCATGTAATTTATTTCGATTATATTCACCCTATCACCTTCACTTGCCCCTCCTCTTCCCACTGAACCCCATCTTCCCAAATAGTAACCTTTCTTCTTACATTTGTGTGTGTGTGTGTGTGTGTGTGTGTGTGTGTGTGTGTGTGTATCCACTGGGATTAATCAGGATTGGCCGCATGGTCACGGTGAGGAGTTATTTATAGGAACATGGGTAACTTGCCAGTGCTGACACTACTTGAGAAGATGCTCTCCTCCAGTAGACACTAGCTGCCAATAGCTCCTCGTGGAAGGGTATGGCCCTGGGAGCTACTCACATGTCCATGACAGCATGTCATCAGGGACCAGTCTTGCACAGCTCTTGTGTAAGTAGTCACAGACAATGTGTGTTCACAATTGCAGTGGCCGTGTCCATTCAGAACAGACTTTCACAGCACTTTTCTCCATCCTCTGGCTCTTACATTCTTTCCATTTCTTTTCCACGATGTCCCCAAAGCCTTAGAAACTTGACATAGATGACTCACTTAGGACTGAGCATACAACTGTCACTTACTCTCAGTACTTTGACCAATTCTGAGTTTCTGCACTGATGGGAAGTCTTCCATGGGCTTGTGACACTGAGCCATGAGGTTAGCACATGCCAGACTGGGTGTTAGGATCATCAGAAGACAACCAGGAGGCAAAGCAGCTATTAACATTCATCCTTGCCAGGTCACCAGCACTGGTTCCATTTTTAAATTAAGAGATTAATATTTAATATTTTAGTCCACCACCTTGTTTTGCACATCATCTACTGCCTGGCGGGCCTATTGAAATGTAGATGGGAGTATTTTGTCAAATAGTTATTAACTCTAAAGCAGAATAATTTTTATCTCCTCACCACAGAGTTCTTCAAAAATGTCCCCACAGTCTGGCAAGTGCTACCTCCTTCAAAGTTTCATTCTGGAGAAAAAAGCAGTTGTGTATAGGAGCCAGAGTAGGGAAACCTACCTACGGAGGTAAATCCAGCTAGCATTCTTCCATAAGCAACTCCTAATCATTTCACTGAGAAAGAAACAGAGGAAACCTTGACGGCCATACTCTTCTACAAACAGGAATCTGGACTTTAACACAAAAGGAATGAGAAATGTCTGTGTTCATCCATTCCAGGTTCGTGTCTGAGGTTTCTATGATAAAAGATAAGTTAGCAAGATAAAAACGTACAATTGAATTTAAAGTAAGTTTTCATAATGTAGGAACCTCCATAAGGAAGTGACTAGTAAATCTGCCTGTGCATTTGTAGCACTAGTTTTGGTGAAGAAATGGGTATTCATGGAGAGCTGAATTGGACATAACCTGCAGTAATGAGGCATGAGCGGTATCTGGTGTGCTACTGTTGTGATTCTCTCTCATTGTAAGTACTTTCCCCAAATACAAACCATAACCGGGAACGTTATGCCAACAGGACTCGCTGGTGGGGTAAGAGTGTGTCTGAACATATTCTATCTGGTTAGTTCAGGGAACTTTGCATTCCCAAAAAGGAAAAACCATCTTCCAGTGAGCTTCAGATCATGGGTTTGTGCAAAGTACAACAAAGGTGGCGTTGTTGTTGTTGTTGTTGCTGCTGCTGCTGTTGTTGTTGATGATGTTGTCGTTGTTGTTGCTGATGATGTTGTCGTTGTTGTTGCTAAGTTTCATAAACTATGGAAGCAAGTGAGCAAGCACCTCTGTGTTGTCTGAGATTTATATGTGTGTGGAATTTCTCTTAAGCAGACTTGATTAGGAAAACAAACACCATTCAAGGAAAAGGTTGCCAGGTGTAGGTTACAAAGGAAAACATAAATGTCCTGCATTTCCATCCAGGAATCTACACAAAGATATTGGGCATCAGAATGGAGAGTCCTCTCTACATCTCTGGCTATCACCATGGCATTTTCCAAATAGAAGACAATGTCATTAAAAGAGGGCTAACCCTACTTTACTTCCACAGGAGGACAAGGTACTTCATGAATAACAATGCAGAAAGTCAGATCAGATACTCTTGGGTCACATCCTGATAAAAGGAAGATTAATGTCCAAACCCAAAGTTTCCTTGAATCCCATTATACTTTTATGCTGGACCTGTGCGTAGGAGGAGTAGTTTCTGATCGCTGCCCGGTGGGAATCAAGTAGATTTTACTAACAAGGACTTTTGCAGAGATACCTAGAGACGCAGAGAGGCGTGCATCCTGCAGGAAGCTCAAGCGTCCTGCTGTTTGTGGCAATTAGCATACTGCCTAGGAGTCACGTGAGGAGGAGAGCAGTAAAGAGCTCTGCAGGCTGGAGGAGATACAGACCTGAGCAGCTTCACGGACCTGAACTTACTTTCTTTACCTTCACATTCCTCTTTCTGTTTCTCAACAACACAGACTAATGGGAAAAACACTAGAGAAGAGTCAGGAGGTGGTGGCCTTTAATCCCAGCACTTGGGAGGCAGAGTTAGGCGGATTTCTGTGAGTTCAAGACCGGCCTGGGCTAAAGAGTGAGTTCCAGGACAGGCACCAAAACTACACAGAGAAACCCTGTCTGGAAAAAAAAAAAACACTATAGAAGTTTTAGGACCATTCCATACTGTTAGAAAATACTACAGGCACACTGACATTTGGGAACTTGAGTCTTCTTTTTTTTCTTCTGTGAAAACACCCTTAAAATGTAGTGAAGAAAAAAAGTGAAAAATGAAATAAAAAAGTAAACCCGAACTTTTTGGTAAAAGAAGATTTCTACAAACTACTTATTTTTAAATGAACTTTCTTCTTCAAAAAGAAAGTACAAGTGAATATAATTGGAAGGAGAATACCCCTTCCTAACGGACACCTCCAAAATCTTCCTGCTGAGAACTGCGGGCACACTGTTGCTAAGGTGAAGCAATCAACTGAAGTTTGGATAATATTCCTGGGCTTGTGAATTAAATATGAGGGCAGGAAAAAAGATTAGGTAAAAGTGAGAAAATCAAGAATGAGGAATTAAGGGGCCAGTCCTGACTGACAGCTCCCGGCTTTGGCTTTAAGTTTCCGACGAGAGTCTCAGAATTGAAGGCTGGCGAAAATGAAAGAGTAATGAGATCCCAAGTGCTCAGGTGGAAGGTGTTCCAGGGTCAATAATTTAAGGTTTAGTTTTAGGACACGACTTCTGCCTCTTTGTCTCTAGGCTAAACAGAGCTCACATGGAAGTTGTATCCTGAATTTTTAAACTTCAAGTATATGATTAAATTTTTATGACAACTTTAGGAACTTTGTGGTCAAATATTATTGATTGATGGCCTCTTGGATTCTGAATTAAGTGACAGAACAGTAAATAACAACTTACTGGAAGATTTTGTATTTATAGTGGGGAGAATCCACAAACTATAACTTATACAATACAGAACTAGATAAATGTACCTACTTTCAGGCTGATGGTCCCAGGACATTTTTACTATAACAGCAGAACCTCTTGCTCAGAGGCCAGTGACTTTTTTTATTCTGTCTGAAGTTTTAGAAGCAATGAAAGGAAATAAAAAAGTAGGGAGGGATACATAAAGGTGGAATTTCCAATGTTTATACCACAAAGTAAGCTTCTAGTTCAAATTCCATACTTTTGTGAAACTTCTACATTTAGCAGTACTTGTAAACACATTATATTTTGCAGGTGAGACAAAGGAAGTTACGGTTCTAAGAAAAGGCAGAGTTGAGTAGTTCACGTGTTGAGTGTGCTCCTGAAGCCAGTGTGCTTCAGGCTTTGGTACCAGCTCTGATGCTCCAGAAACAGCAAATGTTTCTACAGCATCCTTCACATGTAAAAGAAAACCCAAAGGAATGTAAAATGTAAGGAAGAGAGGGGGAAAAAAAGAAAAAGAAAAGGAAAAAGAAAAAGAAAAACAAATCTGTGAACCAGGGTGCAGTGACTCATACATATAATCCCAGTACTCAGGAAGCTGAGGCAGGAGGATTGCCATGAGTTCAAGGCCAGCCTCCACTACAATGTGAGATCTATTCTCAACATCAGTTTTGGTGCAATATGTTCTGATACATCTCTATGCCTTTTAAAATTTGAAATGAAAAATTCTAATATTCTAGAAATGCCAAGCCCTTTGTGTTACAACATAAATTTCTGTTACTAGAATCTATTCTGACATTCTATCATCAGAAGTGGTAATAAAAAAAAGAAACACATGCCAAGATTATAGCTCAGTGATGGAGTACACTGCAGTAGTGTACACTCAACCCTCAGTAGCCCCGGATTCAGGAACTGAGGAAACCAAATTTACAATAAGAAAATACATTCGACAATATATGAAAAGCAATGAATTTCCACATAACTTATGCACCTCTTTCTGTGTACTGTCAGTCCTCTGCAGGGTACTCATGATGCTTGGTACAGTGTAGCATAGTGTAAGTCACCATCATGCTCAAGGGACAGTGACAACAAAAGTTGACCTTTCTTTTTTTAAAAATGACCTTTCTTTTCCCTCCCTGAGTCCACTTGGTACCGCCATTATGCACCGGGGTGTGGCACATATACCAGGTGCCACACCTCCAAAGAAAAGTGTCTCTTCCTCGTCAGTAGCTATCAGCTATCAATAGCTCCTCTGCAGAGGGCCTCAGGAGCCTCCCTCCCTTCTCTTCTGTGATCTCGTGCAGGTCTCATGCAGGAAAACACAGTTCCTGGGAGTTCAGGTGGTCCAGAGGGCAGCATTTCCCAGCTCTGCTGCCTATCCTCTGGTTCCTTGCCTAGTGCCTTCCAGCACTGTGAGTGTTGGCCAACAATGAAAGTTTCTGGTAACTTCAAGAATTTCTCTGTGTCTCACAACCCAAGTGAGTAGTGTCTTAAGCAACAATGTCTTGCCACCTGGTTATGATGGGCAACCAAGAGCAATGCCAATGGCCTATATTGTTTTGGGTGCCTCTGGGACTTCCCTGGCCGGTCACTTGTGGGAAGGTATCCCATGCATGGCACTAAAATGTTCATTTAATCCCCCATGTCTTCTGAGAGTAGCATTGTTCACTACTGTGATATATTTCTACTCACACTCCATTTCATTAATTATATTTTTAATTAGCTCACAAGCTAGTGTGGGTTTCACAAGGCTTCTCCACACACTCTTAGTTTTGGTTCCCCCACCCCTTATTCTCCGTTCCTCCCACTACCACGCCGGTCCTATCCCCACTTAAACCACCGGTTCCCAGTATTCACCCTCTGTTCCTTCATAGCCCGTGTATTCCACGGTCTACTCTTACACTTTTAGACTATAGGTTCCCAAGTAGCTCTCCATACACACTTCACTTTGGTCAAGGATGACCTGCATGACCCTTTGTTTCCAGTATTCTCTTCTTTACTTTCATTTCATCTATATTTTACTATTCCTGCCTCCCAACACACACACACACACACACACACAGGTGCGTGCACACATGTGCACGAAGCAATAATCTGTTTCTAGTCTCCCTTCTTCCATGTAAAACACACAAAACAAAATATTGGAAGCTAGGACCCTCAAATGAGAAAGGGCGTGTGGTGTTTGCCTTTGTGACCTGGGTAACCTCACTCAGTATAATTTTGTCCAGCTTCATCCATTTGCCTGCAAATTTCATTATTTCATTTTCTTTATAGCTGGTTAATACTTCATTATATATACAAACTACATTTTCATGATCCACTCTTCAGATAATGGACAGCTGGGTCGATTCCATTTCCTTGATATTGTGGATGGAACAGCAGAGAACCCGGATATGCATGTAGATAGAGTTTCTGTTGGTGATTGATTTTGGTTCACAGTGGGTCAGACCCATGGATGTGAGTCCCCAGGATTCGGAGGGTTACTTTTATACATTGACTTGATAATAATGGGCGTGTTAATAATCGTGAGATTTTTAAGAACAATTTTCCCCACTCCATGATGATTTGTGCAGTGTTCAAAGGAGGTATGTTTTGACAGTGGTAATAACCACCTCAATCTGCATAGCTGTTTAGAAGTTATGGAACAAGGTCACTCAAAGGATCCCATTTAATACCCAGATCCTGTGGGGAACGCCCAGATCTCCCTTTTCTCTGAGAAGAAATTAGAGACTGCACATGTCTCAGTGTCTTATAAAGATCTTGAAGAAGTAAGTAATGGAGATTGCTTACAAGTTGAGTCTTCTACTCCACTCACATTATCCAAAATACTTATTCCACAGCATCTCCTTTGGAGGTAGAAATGGAAACTGACCAACAGGAAGAAGGGTGACATCAGGGACTTGAGCAGCAGCTGGACCTTAGCTCGTGGGTCGATAGACACACATGAAACATTCATGTAAAGGAAACTGGAAGTGTCTGCTCACGAGATTATGTTCTTTGTCCTTTCTTCTGTACTTACTGTTGCACTTCTCATTTTTATAAAGTATGAAGTTGGGCTGAACTGAGGTTCCAGAAATATCAGCTGAAAATAGGGAAAGACCCTACCAGAAGGACACCTAAGCATTACTTCTAATGTGGTATGATTGACGTTTTGTGCAAATTTAGATTATGTACATTTAAAATTATATGGCAGAAATTATTAAGTAATGTTGTGAAAAAAGTGTATATAGTTAAAACTCTCTGCTTTTTTGTCGTTTGGTTTTTGAGACAGAGTTTCACTGCATAGCTTTGGCTGTCCTTTAACTCACACCATAGACCAGACTGGCCTTGAACTCACAGAGATCCATCTGCCTCTGCCTCCTGAGTGCTGGGATTAAAAGCATGTGCTGCCACCACCAGGCATCTTTTCTAAAAATAAAACAATGAAATTTCTAAGTTAGCAAACAAGGTGAATTATAAGTTGCAAAGCTTTCATTGAGCACTACTAATAATTATTATCTTTTGATAGACGTATGTGAGCACATTGCTGCACACATCAAGACGATGGCTGATAATCTTGGTGGTTGTTTTGTTGAATTAACACTCACTGCTATGGTTATATGTGGTCATTTTATATTCTGAAACACTTTTTCTCCTTTCATCAAGTTACAATAAAACAACCCCCCAAAAGAGTTTGGAACAAAGATTTGATGTGCTAAAACAATCTAAAGAAAGTCACGTAACTGCCAGGAAACAATGAACAGCTGAGCTGCTCTCAGAGAGAACAGACAATTCTGAACCTAAGCAAACAAAAGCATCTTTGAAGAAGGAGAAAGAAGATGGAGCGGAGTTGGAGGAAAGAGGAGGGGAGGAAGAGAAAGCCCAAGGGAGGAGGGAAAAGGGAGGGGTGAGGTGAGGAGGGAGCCAGGGAGGTGCTGCTGAGGAGAGATCTGTAATCTTTAAGCTTAGTCCTTTGGGGAAATTAGCCTTACATTATTCGAATGATGTATTATAGAAAACGTTTATGAATGGATCACTCATAAAATAGGGGTCTCATTAGAAAGCCTGTGGTCAGGTGCAGCACGCTGGAGAGTTTGCCTACAGGAGATTTGGCCTCACAGGCCCCAGGTGGGAAGGAAGTTTAGAGACCATCTGCTCTGACCAACCTGCAGTCCAAACACAGAGGCCCCTCAGAAAATGCCCCCAGTGGCCCCAGTCCACTGGCCAGCAAGCCTTTGAGTTCACAAGCCCCTCTACACTCCTTATGCATGTTTACACACACACACACACACACACACGCACACACACACACACCATATGCAAACACACTATGTACAGAAGGAGAGAGACAGAAAGAAAGAGAGGGAGGGGAGAGGGGGAACTATTCTTGTACTGAAATACTCTAAAATCAGGTTCTTAAAGCAACAGCATTTGCCTGGCTGAATGTGACACTGAGCCCCACTGAGCAACACTGCAGGAGCCAAAGGCCCTCCCTGCGGCTCATCCCTGCGACAGCCAATCTGAGCTGACTCAGTGCTGTCAACATTCTATGTGGGTTTTTCAAAGCAAAAATAGATTTCATCTGATGCTTTTCTTTGAAATTCCAATAGCATTCACTTCTAAATAAATGTCAGTGCCAAACATGGTTAACCAAGGCACATGAAGCCCCTCTGTGACTGGACTATCACTTCTCCATCTTCTAGAGAATCACGTGTGGTTGGGGCATGGACTTTTCACCTGAGAGTGTTTAATGCAAAGCGTACAAGTATGTTCCCCTTCCCTTATTCCTGCCTGAGCGGCTTCATCCTGACTGCTTCCTTCTGCTTTATCGCTAGTTACAGATAAAGGTAGCCATGCGCTAATTCTGTAAGATGACCATACATCCTCATTCCAAGGACAAGAGAAGATAGCGGGAAAGAGAGGATGGAGATAATTACACAGAGTCTTGATTCCACTGAAGTTGTCACATAATGAAGAAAAATGTGAACAGGATAGTTAAGAGTAACAGGACAAAAGGAAGAGAAAAATGAGGTAGACCAAAGGAGAAAGGAAGCCGAGGAGGCGTGCTGACCAACTGTATTAATAACCGTTTCCCGGCTACCAGACACGTTATGCTCTCCATAGGCCTGGCATTCGTGGGTACACATATGCTTCCATGGGTGAGTACAGATCGGCTCTTTCACGTGAGGCATCATTGTCATAGAGCAAAGCCCTCTCAAAATTGTGAGTGATTCTAGTGAGTGATTTCAAGTATTGATCGTGAGGTGTTGATGTAGAGGCAGGACTCTCTGGATGAGGGCATTCACCCACACAATTCTAAGAGCTTTGAGCTGAAGGAAACCCAGGGGGCATGTCTACGGGGGTGTGTCTAAGGGGGCGTATCTAAGGGGGACATGTCCACGGGAGCGTGTCTACGGGGGACATGTCTACGGGGGCGTGTCTACGGGGGCGTGTCTACGGAAGCGTGTCTAAGGGGGTGTGTTTTATACAACATAAGAAATGCCGTTCCTTTGAGACCAGGCTGGGGACCCAGACAGAAATTTACTAAGGCTATAAAACTGGGATTTGAGAAAAATGGCTTCAGTAGTCAATAAGGCATTTACTTGCAATTAGATAATTTCCATTAGACATTATCTCCTTAGACAACAGTATAGTTTCAAGTGTCTGGTTAAATAAATGACATGCCCTATGTTTAATTTGCTTTATCATTTAATGTATGCTCTCAAGTGAATGTTCCATGGTAGTTCAAACAGTCATGGTAGCTCCCAGGTAAACATACTATCTTGTAAAAGACAAATTCTTCTTTGTTTTATGTTAGTTGTAAAATATGTAGGACATTGTTCCTATATGTGTTCTGTGTGCAGAGGTACACCATAGGTTCAAAGCCATCCAGATCAGGGCTGTCCAAATGGCAGCCATCAGTCACAGGTGCCGCACGTGGAGTGCTCAGTAGTCAGAAGTGTCGAGTGGTGCTGTAAGGGTCAGCATTGCTGTAGTCAAACATCTTCCCATCTTCAAAGACCTCATGAAAAAGAGAGAACAAGAGAGTAAGTCCCTCCACCTTCCCTTACAATGGGAAAATGTGAGGCTCAGGAGGCAAGTGGACCTTCTCACACCACATCCCCAGCTAAGGAGGGGCCTTCTCACACCACATCCCCAGCTAAGGAGGGCCTTCTCACACCACATCCCCAGCTAAGGAGGGGGAAATCTCCAGTTTTTCTCCTCTGGGTCACACCTGCCCTGCACCTTCACACCATGCCAGAAAGCAGGAAATGCTGCGTTTGAAGGGCCAGGGTACTCTATACAGCCTGACTACCGTCCATGGCTGACTCCTATAAAATGAAGCTTTCACAGATCTCCAGATGTTCTTATTTCTATTTCCACCTCCCCAGGGACCTGTCACCACCACAACCAGCAGAATCATATTTTTTTCTCTTCCTCTGCCTCTAACCTAAACACTCAACTTGGACTCCTCCTCCAGCCACTTCCTGGGAACCTGCCTGCTAAGTAGATTTCATATGGGCTCTCTGGTGGCTTCACCCCACACTCTTCGGCAAAGATGTATCCCAAGTCCCTGACCCATCAGCTCCGCATTGCCCACACATTTTGGGCACATTCCTGGGAGTCAGCTTCATATATCAAACAGCAAAGAAGAGAATGAGTCAAGCCTATGGACACCTCACTGCCACCTCCAAGTCATTTCTTGGGAGTGGAACAGTCCATGTGGACATCGGGGACACCAGTCAGGAATTAGGCTGACTGGGTATCGAATCATCTGACGAAAAAGAGCAGCTTCC